>SJXQ01009215.1:0-37095 GCA_006408695.1 Aepyceros melampus | reverse complement strand
GGGGTGGGGGTGGGGGTGGCGCGGGCGGTTAAGCAGGTCATTTTATATCCTCTTTTGAGTCTTCACTTTCTCATTTACAAAATGAAAAAGACAGACTTCAAGCATTGTACAAGTCTGATTCTAACCAACTGGGAATTCCCTGAGGAGGTATGTGGCTTAAAGCAAAACAGGATACATGATCTATTTTAATTTGAAAAAAGCATTTGCAGGTCAATCATCAAGGTTATTCCTCCAACTGCTTCAGTTCAGTTCCATTCAGTCGCTCCGTCGTGTCTGACTCTGCAACCCCATGAATCGCAGCACGCCAGGCCTCCCTGTCCATCACCAACTCCGTGAGTTCACTCAGACTCATGTACATCGAGTCGGTGATCCATCCAGCCATCTCATCCTGTCGGCCCCTTTTCCTCCTGCCCCTAATTCCTCCCAGCATCAGGGTCTTTTCCAATGAGTCAACTCTTTGCATGAGGTGGCCAAAGTATTGGAGTTTCTGCCTCAGCATCAGTCCTTCCAATGAACAGCCAGGACTGGTCTGCTTTAGAATAGACTGGTTGTTTCCTCTGCAGTCCAAGGGACTCACAAGAGTCTTCTCCAGCACCACAGTTCAAAAGCATCAATTCTTTGGTGCTCAGCTCTCTTCACAGTCCAACTCTCACATCCATACATGACCACTGGAAAAACCACAGCCTTAACTAGACGGACCTTTGTTGGCAAAGTAATGTCTCTGCTGTTTAATATGCTATCTAGGTTGGTCATAACTTTCTTCCAAAGAGTAAGCGTCTTTAAATTTCATGACTGCAATCACCATCGGCAGTGTTTTGGAGCCCAAAAAAATAAAGTCTGACACTGTTTCCACTGTTTCTCCATTTACCATGAAGTGATGGGACTGACAGTATATAAAGAACTGTAAAAGATAAGCATTTACAATGGAGTACCTAAAAATTGGTGTTTGGCACTATCATACATAATGTAGAAATGAACAAGAAAATTTTCCAGTTTTCACGTGACACAGAGATCATCTTAAATATCAAACTGATCAAACAAGAAATTAAATGAGAAACTAAAAACTTTTCCTGAGACAAATGAACATGGAAATACAATATATCAGAATTTATGGAATTCACCAAGAGCCTCTAGATAAATGATGTGATACTGGTACATGAACAAACAAATCGAGAGAATTAATAAATCCGGAAATAGACCCAAGAATACACTGAAATCTAGTATATGATAAACATGCTATCTTAAATCATACACCTGATAAGGGGTAAATATCCAAAGTATATAAAGAACTCATATCACAGCAAAAATAATAATAATCCAGTTGAAAAAAGGGCAAAGAACCCAAACAGACATTTCTCCAAAGTAGATGGTACTCAGTATAAGAAAAAAAGATGGGCAATTTAATCATTAGTATTAAGAACTATTGGATAGCCATTTAGAAAAACAAAATTGGACCCATACTTCATATTACACACAATTAACTCTAAATGGATGAGAGATTAAAAATGTAAAATGAAACAATAAAAAGCACTATAAAAAATAGGAATGAATACCTTCATAACCTGATTTGGGGGGTAGAAGTTGGGTGGAAAAGCTTTCAGCTACTGCTCAAAATCTAGAGGAAATACATATGGATAAATTGTATTACATAAGTTTTTTTTAAAGTAGCCATGGCAAAAGCATCAACAAAGTAAAAAGACAAAAGGAAATGTAGGAAAATACATTTATAACATCTGACAAAGACACAATTAGTTCCTAAAGATTAAAGGAAAATAAGATCAAGGGACTTCCCTAGCAGTCCAGTGGTTAAGACTCTGTGCTTCCACTGCAGGGGGTGTGGGTTCAACCCTTGTTCGGGGAATCAAGATCCCATGTGCTGCAGCCAAAAAAATTTTTTTAAAAAAGGAAAATAAGATTAATACTCAATTTTTTAAAGGCAAAATACAAAGAGTAAATTCACAAAAGAAGTAAAAATGACTTAAATATATGAAAAGATGCTTCCTATCATTAACAATACATGTTTAAATAACAAAAGAAAAACAAAACCAATCAAGAAATGGGTAAAACAAGTGCCTATAAAAGATGAATGGATAAACAAAATGTGGTACATATATTGAATATTATTCAGCTTTAGAAAGAAACAAAATTCTTACACATGCTACAACATGATGAACCGGGTCTGCTAAGTGATATAAGTGAAGTGAAGTGAAGTCACTCAGTCGGACATAAGCCAGTTACAAAAAGGCAAAAGCTGTATGATTTCATTTTTATGAGGTGCCTAGAGGAGTCCAAACGACTGAAGAAGCAGTGGTGGCTGCCCCAGACAGGTGGGAGGAGGAATGAGGAGCTGTCACTTAACTGGTAAGGAGCTCCAGTGAGGGATGATATAGTGGTTCTGGAGATGAACAGTGGCCACGGTTGCACAACAAAGATAATGTCCTTACTGTTACCAAACTATAGACTTTAAAATGGCTAAAACAGTGAATTCTGCTGTGGACATTTTAGTACAATTTTTAAAACTACATGAAACAATGCTTATCTGATAAGACTGGCAAAAATCGAAAAATATCTGACACCATTGGCAAAGATAAGGCCAATACACTGTGCTAGGAATGCAAAAATGACATCATCCCTGACAGAAATCATGAAAAATTACATGTCTTTAGCTTGACAATCCTACTTCTAGAAATCTCTGCTGAAAAGTCTGCATCACCATAAATATGAAACAATAAGTGCATATGATTATTAATTATGACATTGTCTGAAGTAAAAACTTGGTAACAGTCCATAAATCCATCAATAAAAATGAATATATGAAGATAAACAAATATAATGGAACACTATGGAGCCATAAAAGTCTTTATATAATGACATGAAATAATCTTCAGGCTATATAATCTATAAAAAGGAAAAAGCCAAACAGCATGTATCAGTTCAGTTCAGTCGCTCAGTCGTGTTTGACTCTTTGCGACCTCCTGAATTGCAGCACGCCAGGCCTCCCTGCCCATCACCAACTCCCGACGTTCACTCAGACCCACGTCCATCAAGTCAGTGATGCCATCCAGCCATCTCATCCTCTGTCGGCCCCTTCTCCTCCTGCCCCTAATCCCTCCCAGCATCAGTCTTTTCCAATGAGTCAACTCTTCGAATCAGGTGGCAAAAGTATTGGAGTTTCAGCTTCAGCTTCAGTCCTTCCAATGAACACCCAGGACTGGTCTCCTTTAGAATGGACTGATTATTCCCCTTGCAGTCCAAGGGACTCACAAGAGTCTTCTCCAGCACCACAGTTCAAAAGCATCAGTTCTTTGGTGCTCAGCTTTCTTCACAGTCCAACTCTCACATCCATACATGACCACTGGAAAAACCATAGCCTTGACTAGATGGACCTTTGTTGGCAAAGTAATGTCTCTGCTTTTTAATATGCTATCTAGGTTGGTCGTAACTTTCCTTCCAAGGAGTAAGCGTCTTTTAATTTCATGGCTGCAATCACCATCTGCAGTGATTTTGGAGCCCAAAAAAATAGTCTGACACAGTTTCCACTGTTTCCCCATCTATTTGCCATGAAGTAATGGGACTGGCTGCCATGATCTTACTTTTCTGAATGTTGAGCTTTAAGCCAACTTTTTCACTCTAGTAGGCTATCTTTTGTAAACGGGGGAGAGGGGCAAGAACTAGTATGTTTAATTTTGCTACAAAAACACTGGAAAAACAAACTCCAAACTAAGTTTTCAAAATGACCAAGAGGAGGAAGAAGGAATGAAGTAGAAAGGATGATGGAAATAAGACTCCTAACTTGTGATACAGTTATACATATTCAAAACAGAAAAAACATTTTTAAAGAAGGAAAACAAATGAGCTAATCTAACTGCATAAAAATTATGATACAACCACAAAGAAATATTAACTATTTCAACTGCCTTTAGAATACAGTATTTTAACTGTACATCCTAGTGAAGTATTGCCAACAAATTTGAGGCTGAATTCAACAATTTGTAGTAATACTGACATTATTATTAAAGTTATTTAAATACATGTAGTAACTAATCCAATAAAATAATATTTTGGGGAACCAAGAACTTTAATTAAGAGAAAAAAGATATAGGCATAAAATCCAGTAAGTAAAATAAACATCCATGTTAAGTTTGAATGAAAAACCACATGAAGTGATTCTTCCCTCCCCCCAAATGCTAGCTCTACCCCTAAAGAAAATATAATCTATGTCTGTGTACTGAAAAGTCCTAGAAGCAAGGCCATCCCAATAACACTGAGGACACCCAGTACCCAGACTGTGGTTCATTCCACACTTAAAAAAGGCAACGATTCCTTGAAGACTATCTCAAGTCTGAAACAGGATATATATTTAGAAGACGAGTCTCAGGCATTTTGACGTTGACCAGAAAGCAAGAAATTATCAAAGCTTAATAAGTGATACCAAAAGAACACTGCGGCCAAAGAAAATGAATTCCCATTAGCCAAAGGTGCAACAACTTTAAACATAAAACTAACATAAAAAAAGAGTAACTTATACAGTTCAGTTCAGTCGCTAAGTCATCTCCGACCTGCGACTCCAGGGACTGTAGCACACCAGGCCTCCTGAACTCCTGGAGTTCACTCAAACTCATGTCCATCAAGTCGGTGATGCCATATAACCATCTCATCCTCGGCTGTCCCCTTCTCCTCCTGCCCTCAATCTTTCCCCAGCATCAGGGTCTTTTCAAATGAGTCAGCTCTTAGCATCAGGAGGACAAAGTATTAGAGTTTCAGCTTCAACATCAGTCCTTCCAATGAATATTCAGGACCAATTTATACAGGTGACTCGGATTTCCTTATCAGTCCAACGGCTAGAACCCCCCACTCCCAATGCAGGGGCTCAAGATTTGAGCCCTGGTCAGGGAACTAGACCCACATAACTCAACCAAGCGCTTGAAGAGTAAAGGAGCCATGTGTGCCACAGCTAACAGATTCAGTGCAGAGAAACAAATACAAATTTCTAAATGCTCCCTTTAAAAAAAATACAAGTGATTGAAACACAATGAATATATTTTTAAAAAAAACCCAAAAGTCACAGTTTAAAAAAACAGAAAGCCCACAGTTCACTGAAAGTCACTAAAATACTAACTCCTTATTTGAAAACTTAGTACTCAAAACAGAAAATTTAGTCAGCCCTCTCTGTCCAAGGATCCAACACACCACAGATAGAAAATAAAGCTCCAAAAAGCAAAACTTGAATTTGCCCCTATTTACATTGTATTTACAACTATTTATACAGCATTTACATTGCACCAAGTATTGTAAGCAACAGAGATGACTCAGATGATACAGGAGGGTGTGTGTAGGTTAAATGCAAAAACTGTAGCATTTTAAATAAGGGACTAGATCATCCGAGGATTTTGGTAACCCCTGCGATGTAGGGTCCTGGAACCAATGTCCCTTGAACACTAAGAGACTATTGTATTTATCCTGGCATTAAAAAAAAAAAAAAAAAAAAGACGACGTATTTACTTACTTGGGGCTGTGCTAGGTCTTCGCTGCTGTGCACAGCCTTTTTCTAGTTGGGGCAAATGGGGCTACTCTTCGTTGTCTAGCACGGGGTTTTCGCTGTGGTGGATTCTCTTTTGTGGAGCACAGGCTCTGAGATGCAGGGGCTTGGTTGCCCTGTGCGTGAGGGATCTTCCCAGAGTCCCAGTTCAGAGACTGAACCTGTGTCCTCTACAGAGGCCAGCAGATTCTTAACTACTGGACCACCAGGGAAGTCCCTATCCTGCCTTTTAAGTGCATAAAATAAAATGTATAGGATTAAAAAGGAGATAAAATTGAAAGTATTAAAAATAAACAAATGCGTGATAATATATGTGCTTCTTTATTAGTACATCAAACAACAAACCCTAGTCGCAAGTGTAATTTCAACATAGCGATGAGCAGAAATAATGTAATGTGTCTAAACGAAAGTAGTAAGATATGAGAATATCTCAGGTTCTACTGGTGATAAACTCACAGATATCACTAGTGCTACTTCAGCTTGCCTCATGTTTGTAACTGTAGTGGGTAAGTTTCATTTAAAGGTCATTAAAAATACTTTTCCCATCCAAGCATTTCACTCTGAATTCTACCACTACCTCCAGGCTACAGACCAATCGATTCCCTAGGAATGGGGACACCAGTCTCAACCCAAGAACCACTCTGTTAGAACCCAATCCAGGAACTACCCTGGTGGTCCAGTGGCTAAGACTCTGTGTTCCGAAGCAGCTGCTTCAAAACTACATTCCCCTCAAATCTCAAAATGCAGGGGACCCGAGTTTAATCCCTGGTCAGGGAGCTAGATCCCACAGGCCATAGCTAAAGATCCCATGTGCCACGATTAAGACCCAGTGCAGCCAAATAAATAAGTAAATATTTTTTAAAAAAAGAACTCAATCCAAGTAATGAATTCAATCTATGTATGATTCATCTTCAGTTTTGTGCAGATCCCAATTCTGGGCTTTCCTCCATTCTTCACATCAGTCCTCTCCATTCTTATGCTCATCTCTAGCCATTCCAACAGTCATTTATTGGGCACTATTCTGTACCAAGTACTGTTCTTTGTATAAGGAAATTAAGTTCCAAGCATACCACTTCAAATACACTCCTGGTAATTTCTAAACTGATAGTTCCATTCACAACTATTTTTCTTCCATTGCATTCACCTACCAAAACTTCAATGGAATGATCCAACTATCCACTTCCTTTTTCTGTGCCTGTGCTTCTGAACTACAAGAAAGAAAACTTGCCATCTCAATTTAGATTAAACCCATCCTGGCAAATCTTTCTATGTTTCCCTGGTCACAGCTCTTACACAGAGCAGCTGCTTCAAAACTACATTCCCCTCAAATCTCAAAATGTGAAAGAATGTGAAGAGGCTCAGTCGTGTCCAACTCTTTACAATGCCATGGACTGTAGCCTGCCAGGTTCTCCATCCATGGGATTTTCCAGACCAGCGCACTGGAGTGGGTTGCCATTTCCCTCATATCTCAATCCAACTCATTTTCAGCAGATAACACCACAGGAAGTAAATACCATCAGACAGGAACAACTTCAACTTCCAGCAATGAACCATAATCAACAAACTCAACTTCATAGTCCACACTCCTTTTTCCTGGTTATGATAGGAAAACTGCCTAAGGCTAACCCTTCTACCCATTCTCTCCCACTTCAGGAAGTATATTTGCTCACAACTCCTGCGCTCCTAAAACAGCTTAAAGCTCTCCCTTACGTGGCAGCACCTTCCTAAGTGACATTCAAATGTCCTCAGGTTTGTGCATCAAGAGAGACAGTCAAGTACCAAAATGGCCCTATCTTCTTCCCATTCACCCCAAACTCCTTGATAGTGGAAAAAAAAAAAAAAAAAAATCCCTACCACTTCCCTTTCACTTCCCAACCCATGTAATGAGACACAGTTCTCCTGAGTAACAGCCCACAGAAGCTAATGTTGCTGACACTCCCTCCTCCTCCCCTGATTTCCACTCTCCTGTTTTCCTCTGCAGCTCCTGTTCAGGCTTTCAAAGGTTACTCTTCTACCTATCTCTTAAGTGTACTGTCTTGCTAAGTGGTCTTTTCATATGTGATTTACACACTCCTCTTGAGACATCTCAGCCGTTCTCACTTGCTTAAAAAAAAATTTCAAACAGCAGTACATGAGGGGAAAGTCCCTACCTCTTCTCTTCCCTTCCATCCATCACCCACACCCTCACAGGTAACTTCTATTAACATTTGGAACATATCCTCCCCAAATCCTTTTTTCTTCCAACGTGCGGACAGTTGTAGTTTAAAACTGGGCTAAGCATTTGCAATGCACCATGCTGCTGCTGCTGCTGCTGCTATTTAGTCACTCAGTCGTGTCCAACTCTTTGTGATACCATAGACTTTGGTCCACCAGGCTCCTCTGCCCATGAGATTCTCCAGGCAAGAATACTAGAGTGGGTTGCCATTTCTACTCCAGGGGACCTTCTCCACCCAGGGATCAAACCCAGATCTCCTGCATTGCAGACAGATTCTTTACAGTCTGAGCCATCAGGAAAGCCCAATGTGCACCATGTCTAGTCCTTACAAGACCAAATTATTTAGGATTTGTTCCTCCAATTTCATAAGACAATGAAACTGAGGCTCAAGAGAATTAAGGGACTTGCCAGTTACTGAGTGGCAAAGCTGGAATTGAAACTGTTCTCCTAGCTCCATCAGCTGTCTTGTCTTCCAAGTCCTGTCTGTCTAATGTGTGGTCTACAAGTGTTTGCTTTCAGCTTCCATGAAAATGGAGATGTTGAAGTACTCACTTTTCTTTCCATGGGTGCCATCATTTATTTCACTTCAGAGAGCACAAAGAGTAAGCAGAAACTGAAGAAAGGCAATGCCAAAGAATGCTCAAAATGCCGCACAATTGCACTCATCTCACATGCTAGTAAAGTAATGCTCAAAATTCTCCAAGCCAGGCTTCAGAAATATGTGAACCGTGAACTCCCTGATGTTCAAGCTGGTTTTAGAAAAGGCAGAGGAACCAGAGATCAAATTGCCAACATCCGCTGGATCATGGAAAAAGCAAGAGAGTTCCAGAAAAACATCTATTTCTGCTTTACTGACTATGCCAAAGCCTCTGACTGTGAGGATCACAATAAACTGTGGAAAATTCTGAGAGAGATGGGAATACCAGACCACCTGACCTGCCTCTTGAGAAATCTGTATGCAGGTCAGGAAGCAAGTTAGAACTGGACATGGAACAACAGACTGGTTCCAAATAGGAAAAGGAGTATGTCAAGGCTGTATATTGTCACCCTGCTTATTTAACTTATATGCAGAGTACATCATGAGAAACGCTGGACTGGAAGAAACACAAGCTGGAACCAAGATTGCTGGGAGAAATATCAATAATCTCAGATATGCAGATGACACCACCCTTATGGCAGAAAGTGAAGAGGAACTAAAGAGCCTCTTGATGAAAGTGAAAGAGGAGAGTGAAAAATGGGCTTAAAGCTCAACATTCAGAAAACGAGGATCATGGCATCCAGTCCCATCCCTTCATGGGAAATAGACGGGGAAACAGTGGAAACAGTGTCAGACTTTATTTTTCTGGGCTCCAAAGTCACTGCAGATGGTGACTGCAGCCATGAAATTAAAAGACGCTTACTCCTTGGAAGAAAAGTTATGACCAACCTAGATAGCATATTCAAAAGCAGAGATATTACTTTGCCAACAAAGGTCCGTCTAGTCAAGGCTATGGTTTTTCCTGTGGTCATGTATGGATGTGAGAGTTGGACTGTAAAGAAGGCTGAGCGCCGAAGAATTGATGCTTTTGAACTGTGGTGTTGGAGAAGACTCTTGAGAGTCCCTTGGACTGCAAGGAGATCCAACCAGTCCATTCTGAAGGAGATCGGCCCTGGGATTTCTTTGGAAGGAATGATGCTGAAGCTGAAGCTCCAGTCTTTGGCCACCTCATGCGAAGAGTTGACTCATTGGAAAAGACTCTGATGCTGGAAGGGATTGGGGGCAGGAGGAGAAGGGGACGACCGAGGATGAGATGCTGGATGGCATCATGGACTCCATGGGCGTGGGTCTGGGTGAACTCCGGGAGTTGGTGTTGGACAGGGAGGCCTGGGGTGCTGCGATTCATGGGGTGGCAAAGAGGCAGACACGACTGAGTGACTGAACTGAACTGAACTGACCTTCTCTCAAGAAAATGAATTTTGTAAAGGATTTCTGGCAAAAATGTACATACTTTTGACTAGCAAAGGTATTTTTCTTTTTTGACCATGCCATGCAGCCTGTGAGATTTTAGTTCTCTGACTAGACTGAACCTGGGCCCTCAGCTGTGAGTGTGTGGACTGCTAACCAATGGACTGCCAGGAAATTCCCTAGCAACGTTTTAAAAAGTATATTTAACAGCATCTTATTAATAAGATTTAACCATAATTCCATTATCTTTCCTAGGAAGCATGAAGGTTTGGGATAGTAAACAGTTTTGCAAAGCTGTTTTCATATATGTAATTATCACTTTGTCTTACAATAACTGAATAAAGCATTATTTTACATTGAAAAATCTGAAGTTTAGGTAAATTAAGAAGTATAATCTGGTTATCAGCGGTTAAACCTCAAGCTACAGTGCTCTGGCTAGATACTGTTCTTTGACCACCATGTTACATTGTCAGTATTTTAAGTTGAGGACATTTTGGAAAGCATAGAGAATAATAAAAGCATTTAAGTGTTCTATCAAGTCACCGTAACACTACTTATTAGATGCTGGCCTCTGCACAATTCTATTTTCTTAAAATAAGAAAAATATAATAAACAGCTATTGAGTACCCAGACATTGCTAAGCAGAGGTAATAGAGATGACCAAGATATATATAAGACACAAAATGAAAAAAAATCATAATTCAATGTGATAAATATTGTAATACTGATATGAATAAAATGAAAGCCTAACTCTCAAGTGACAGTATTTGGAAACAAAGCCTCTGGGAGATAATTAGGTTGAGAAGAGGTGATGGGGGGTGGGGCCCCGTGATAAGATTAGTGCTCTTAGGAGAAGACAGTAGAGATTTTGCTCTCTGTCTTGACACACAGCGAGAGGAACTTCACCAGAACCCAATCACACAAGCATCCAACCTTCCAGATGGTGAGAAAAGGAATTTTTATTGTTTAAACCAATTCTGTTGGTATTTTGTTATGGCAGCCCCAGCAGACTATCACACATGCATATATACCTACAACATCTTGACACTCTGCTAGGTGTACACAATGATAAGAAAAAGGGATATGAGCACAACGAATGGTGCCCTGGAGATTAGGTAAAGAGCTTTGGCAGGGCATCAAGAGATGGGTAAGAAACGGCTGCCAGGTAAAGAAAAGGAGGAGACACTATACAGAAGAATCTGCTACAAACACAAAGGCCTAAAAAAGTAATAATGTGATTTCCAGGCTACTAGAGAGAAAAATAATTAAAGGATGAAAGTCCACAGCATGACCATACTTATAATACACCCCTATTAAATACTGTACATCAAATATATGTTCTATCATGCAGTCACAGAAAATAATAGGGCATCTTATTTGTCATTGGAAAAATTCTTATTTACTAACATGGGAAGGTGGTCACTGTGCATTATTAAGAAAACAGGGGTTAAAAAAGAGAAAGAAAAGGGTTACAGTCCAGTACTGGAAGGTTTTTTCTTTTGTTTTTTTAAGTTTTAAATAAACAGGCAAACTCATTGAAAATAGGACTGGAAAAATAATGTATCACAAAAATATTACTGCCCAACTTTCACTACTTGTCTCTGTGCGATCTTTTGTCCACACAGAACTTTTTTTTTTATGGATAACATAAAGAGTGGGTATGAAAGTATTAGTTGCTCAGTCATCTCTGTCCATGGGATTTCCCAGGCAAGAATAGTGAGTGGATTGCCATTTCCTTCTCCAGGGAATCTTCCCGAACCCAGGGATCAAACCCAAGTGCCCCACACTGCAGGCAGACTCTACTGTCTGAACCACCAAGGAAGCCCCAAAAGTTCTGTGTCTGTCCTTTCCCCACACGGAATTTTTTTTATTGATAACACAAATACTGGGTATACCACTCCCCAATACCTTCAGTGGCCTCCCAACCACACGCAGTATAATACACAAAGTCCTTAACCTGATTTGATTCGTAAGGCCTCTATGTTGCAGCACTCTATCATCATCTCAGGTCTTCCTCCCCATCACTCCACTTCTGCCTTCAACCACCTTTCAGTTCCTCAAACCAAACCAAACTCTTCAACACCTCACGACCTTGAAACATACTAGTCTGTCTTCACTGGGTTTGGCAGCTATTCAGAGTCTCATGTCAAGTTCTTAGAAAGCTCTTCCCTATGCTGTCCCCTCAATATCCATTCCCATACAGTTTTTTTCACAGTAACTATCAGTGTTTAATTTACACATGTTTATTTACACACATATGTATATACCTATCTATATATGTATCTATCTTCTTTAGCACAATACCTTCTGTATAGTAGACATTCCACAAATGTTTGCTGAAGGAGTAAAAGTTGAATATGGATTTTCTTTTTCTTTTTTGTAATCTATATTTTCTCAATCTTTCAACAATGAGCATAGACTTGTAAAAGAACCAATCATCTTTTCTCTAAGCTTTAATGATAATTAAATTCAAATAATTCTTCCTTAATAATTATCTTTCTGATCTGTCTCACTCCCTCTTCATCCAAGACCCAGGCAACACATTTCACAAATTCTAGTAACTTCAAGGCTATTACAAATCTTCCTGCCTCCAACTTGTCCATCTACCAATTCTTTCCTCACTTAAATGTCTTTCTAAAAATCCAGTTTACATCATTACTGCTATTTTTACAAGCAATAACTGTCTCCACTATCACCTCCACCATCTGTTTAAAGGCTTCAAGGTACTGAGTTTTTTCATTTTCCCTATTCCACACATACTCTCCCTCATATCTTATCTTTTATTATTACACAATGCAGATTTTATTCTTCAGCTTTAAAATAACATTTCTAGAAGGATAACTTTCCCATTTATTTATTTTTAATTATTTATTTTAATTGGGGGCTAATTACATCCCACCCAGGAGATCAGTCCTGGGTGTTCATTGGAAGGACTGATGCTAAAGCTCAAACTCCAATACTTTGGCCACCTCATGCGAAGAGCTGACTCATTGGAAAAGACTCTGATGCTGGGAGGGATTGGGGGCAGGAGGAGAAGGGGACGACAGAGGATGAGATGGCTAAATAGCATCACCGACTCGATGGACATGAGTTGAATAAACTCCGGGAGTTGGTGACGGACAGGGAGGCCTGACGTGACGCGATTCATGGGGGTCGCGAAGAGGGGGACACGACTGAGCCACTGAACTTACCTGAATTACTTTACAATACTGTAGTGGTTTTGCCATACATTGACATAAAACAGCCATGGGTGTACATGTACCCCATCCTGAACCTCCTTCCCACCTCCCTCCCCATCTCACATTCCTCAGGATCATCCCAGTGCACCAGCCCTGAGCACCCTGTCTCATGCATTGAACCTGGACTGGCGATCCCTTTTCATATGATAATATAATTGTTTCAGTGCTATTCTCTCAAATCCTCGCCTTCTCCCACAGAGTCCAAAAGTCTGTTCTTTACACCTGTGTCTCTTTTGTTGTCTTACATATAGGGTCATTGTTACCATCTTTCTAAATTCCATATATATGCATTAATATGCTGTATTGGTGTTTTTCTTTCCGACTTACTTCACTCTGTATAATAGGCTCCAGCTTCATCCACCTCATTAGAACTGACTCAAATGCATTCTTTTTAATAGCTGAATAATATCCCATTTATTTACTTTCACATATATATCCTGTCATAACATTCTGTCTAGAATGCTAGTTTCCTATGAAATCACATGCCACATCTCACTTAAAATTCTGCTCAAAACTTATCTTCCTAAAAAAAAAAAAAAAAAAAACTTATCTTCCTAAAATGCTCCCTTCCATCTCCAACACTCCTCTTTGGTGACACACCCGATTCGGGTCTTCTTCACTTACCCCAGTCCCGACAACACTGAGGACTGCTTTCCATTCCACCAGTGATAACAGAGTTACTTTTCCTTTCCTCATTAAAGAACCCAACACGACGAACTCCTCTCTTCAAGAGAATGCCCCTTTCTTACAAAACATTGAGATGATTTTTAAAGAAATCATCATAGGAGGAATAGACAAAGGCCGCCACTGTTCCACAGACAAAGCAAAGGCATCCTCCAAAATGTGAGTGAAGCAATCTGGAGGTAAGAGAAAAGCCACTCCCCCACCAAACAGTTAAAGAAACTATATTAAAAAACACAAATCCTGTGACAGCCTAAAGAGGTGGGATGGGGTAGGAGCTACAACTTGCAGCATACCAGGCTTCCTTGTCCTTCACTATCTGCTGGAGCTTGCTCAAACTCATGTCCATTGAGTCGATGATGCCATCCAACTATCTCATCCTCTATCAATCCCCTTCCCCTTCTGTGTTCAACCTTTCCCAGCATCTTTTCCAAACAGTCAGCTCATGTGTATACCTACGGCTGATTCATGCTGATGTATACAGAAATCAACACAGTATTGTAAAGCAATTATCTTCCAATGAAAAATAAATTTAAAAATAAAACCAAACCACCAATCCTAGACCTCCAATACCAATTCTACTGAAGGCAGAGTTTCTAATAACAAAGTTTATAATCAGAAACCACCCACAAAGGCATGGGTAAAGTAACTATGACAAAGCTTGAAATGTCAGTGTGTGGTTGTTACTGGAGGAGACGGATGGATGCAGGAAAAAGAAACAAGAGTTAAAAGAGCAAGAGCCCCAAAGAAGCAGAGGGCATACAGGGGTGAGAGAAGGGATCAGCTACTTCACTTGTCACTAGAGTCATATTATCATTTTAGAGGTTTGGAGGCTTCTGATGCCTCTGAAGAGTCAGCCATTTCTTATGAGAATTGTTCAAGAAAAACCCTGGACTTGGCCTGAAAGTAAGAAATGGTACTTCAGGTGTCCAGATTTTCCAGCACAGCATGCCAGCAATTATCAAAAAAATAAACCAGATTGTAGGTTCAGGACAAACACATAGATAAGCAAGCAAAGATAAGTAATCGCACTTGATGGAAAGGCTCACTTAAGCCCAGCAAAGCACAAAAAGGTTAAGAAATAATAAAAAACAGTGTAAGTATTAAATACTTGTCAAGATCACTATAACTCTTAATTCACTTCTCAAAGCGAGGCAATTACCCATTTGCATTTGTTCAACACCTTGAAGTTTTCAAAAGCACTTGCACTGGAGCCCTACAATTCACAAGTTACGGGACAGCCCACAAAGGCAGGCTCACTGTGCTCAGGGGGTAAAACTGAGGTCTAAGAATTCCAAGCAGTTACCTTAACCCTTCTAACTAGTCAAGAGCAGGGCTAGAATATGGCAATCTTCTGATTCCTGATCCAAGGAATCCACTATTGCACTTAACACATATTTCTATTTAAGTCAATAACTTATTTTATTGGAATCACTTGCAAATCTGTCTTCTATACAGACTGGATGCTCCTTGAGGTAAGAGAATTTTCCTTGGAACTTCACACCCAACCAGCAAAGACACTGGCACACAGATGTTCAATAGTTGGACTGAACTAAATCTGTCTCCATTATAACAGTGTACAGACAGAAAAATTAAATGAGCAGTTCAATTCAGTGACTGAACTGAAATTTAAGCTAAATTCTTAAAATGCTATCTCGGAGCTTATTTTGTTAACATGGTATAAAACTGTTTAACAGTTGCATTTAAAAAACCAGAACTAGAAAATGAAACCAGAGTAAAAATAACAGTTGGCAATTTAAATGCAGTCTTTTAATTCCAGTTTCTCCAAAGGGCAGAAGGTGGAGAGTGGCGAACAAAGACTTTACCTACAAATTATCAACCAACAAGGATAATTTTGTTCTTAAAATTTAGCTTACAACTCCCTGCAGTTCAATATACTAAAATTATTCCTCCTACTACCAAACTACTAGTCAAATTCTATTACAATAAAAATTCGTAAAAGAGAAAAAGACCTAAACCTCAGCTAAGCATGAACTCAGTATTTTCAATATTAATTTATTTCAGCATTTCTCAACTTCTTTTTCCCATTTCTGCTCCCTAAAGGAGCTTTCTCCAAGAGTGTTTCCTCTAACCACATCCTCTGCATTAAAATTTTGGTAAGATGGCACACTGTATGTACTCAGTCACGTCCAACTCTTTCAGGCCCCACAGACTGTAGACAGGCTCCTCTGTCCATGGAATTTTCCAGGCAAGATTACTACAGTAGGTTACCATTTCCTTCTCCAGGGAATCTTCTGGACACAAGGATCAAATCCACATCTCTTGAGTCTCCTGCACTGGCAGGCGGATTCTTTACCACTAGCACCACCTGATCAGTTTATATACTGTATGTATAACTATACTTAATACATAAAAGGAGTAAGAATTTTTCATCACCATCCCCAGTACCAATTTTCTCTCCCTTAGGGTGACACGACCCTCAATGAAAATACATGCTTTACTAAGTATAGTCTCTTTCAGAATTTTCCACAATTTATTGTGATCCACACAGTCAAAGGCTTTGNTGCTGGGAGGGATTGGGGGCAGGAGAAGGGGACGACCGAGGATGGGATGGCTGGATGGCATCATGGACTCAATGGACGTGAGTCTGAGTGAACTCCGGGAGTTGGTGATGGACAGGGAGGCCTGGCGTACTGCGATTCATGGGGTCGCAAAGAGTCGGACACAACTGAGCAACTGAACTAAGTACAGTAAATATTTACTGTGTGGGAGCTATATGCCAGGCTAAGATATTCACCACGGAAGAATTCTATGACAGCAACACAAGTTTGATTTTTAGTTTACTGTAAGAGTTTTGACCCAGAGAACTGAAATGAAAAGGGCTTGAAGACAGAGACCTTCTTCCTAATATTTGCACCTCATCAAAGGCTTAGCTCAGTAAACATCTGATGAACACACGGAAGGTATTAGAACTCTGTATGTGCTAGTTACACAATTTGCAAATGTCATCTAGCAAGATGACCAAGCTACAGAAACGCTGGCTTCCTATTTCAAACTGAAAATCCAATTCACCACAACTCTGAAACCTGAAATTTTCTGTAGTAAATTTTCAAGAGGAAAAAAAGAAGACAAAACACAGCCAAAACAAAAAACTTGAACTAAAACAAAAAAAGTTTCTCTATTTGATAATTTTTAAGCTTCTGGTTCACTAAATGTTTTGAGTACCTCACAAAAGCTATGGTCCCTTTCTCTAGAAAAATATACACACACAATACATACAACTACAGAATGTTCACAGAATTTCTAAACTCCATCCTTTGACTCTAATTTAAGAATTTCTCTATTTAAAAAGTGTATAAATCATATACAATTTATTTAAATAAAAACAAAGGTGTTTAAAATAAAGGTGTTGTTTTGTTGGTTTTTTTTTTTTTTTTCCATTTAAAATTTAACTTTTTCAGCTTAAGACTATATTTACCAAAGTATTTTTTCTGGCAATAATGTACTTTAATATTAACTGTATTCTTGCAAATCAGAGATTTATTAAACAACTAGTAAGACAAGATAATATGAATAAAACAATGCCCTACTACCTATATATATATCTTTAATATCTAATTTAAAACCTCAAGATTCACTAAATACTGTACAATACTACTGAAACAGGTTGCAGTCTTTCAAGCTTTATCAGAGAAACCTAAAGCCATGGCAGCAATTTCACAATGAAGTGGGGTTCTCTCCTTTGTTACTTGTCACGACCCTTATTAAATGGAAGAAACGAGGAGGACAAGCCATCTCTTTGAGCAGCTTCAAAAGCACAATCTCATGAAAATAAAACCACCTAAACAAAGACTACAGCAACTCTGAGTGATACAATTTACTCTGATTAATAGAAGAATTATGACGATACAAAGCAGAAAGTTTGCTTGGCCATAAAGCAGTGTTGGTCCAAGTTTAACACAACATAACTGGATAAGTTCAATGCATTTTACAATGTTTTGAGATTTACATATGAGTGGACGATGACTGTTAATAGGTTATCTCTTTAAATGTCAAAAGTATGCCTAAATATTTGATCAAAATAACTTCAAGGTGTAATTCTAAAAGATAATCACAAATGATCCATACAGGAATGCTTAGATGGTTTAAAATGAATAAATATCAAATGTCAGTATGACACATAAAATGAATCCGTGAATATTTTGGCCACACTGTGAGAGAACCCTGAAGAAAAGTAATTTCACTAATATAAAATCTTATGTCAGAGATATAATCAAGTGGTTCAACGAACTCCAAAAACTAATTTTATAACTAGTATTTCATATGTGTTTACTCTTAAATGCACCTGAAAAAAAAAAAGATCCCTCAAATCATTCAAAAATACGAACAGCACATTATTTTTATTAAAAGAATAACAAAATTCTAAAACCTAGAAGTCTTTATTATACTTTAAATTATTAAAATCTTAACACATCTTTAAATACTGAGTATTGAATAAATTTCTCATTAACAGATTTGATATGCAGATATGTGTATTACTGCATGTACAGGAAGGAGAATTTTTTTTTAAGTTATCCATCATAATAAGTACTGTACTTCAAAGTAGAAACCTTGGGAAACTCCAAAAGTGGAACACTTTTAGATCACGCTCTAGAGCTAATTTAAAAATCACACAAAAGTCAGTTCTATCATTTTGGTTAAACTTAATATTTTATCCTAAGTGTGTATTATCCAGTTCAAGCATCTACTTATTTTTCAAGATACATAGCTAAATTAGCACATTAAATTTCTTACCTGCAAGCATTCAAAACATCAAAAACTGACTCTGGAAATCTTTAAAAAGGGACTTTATTGGAAGGTTCTTAAAGTTTACAAAATTGAAAGATGCCTGGGAAATCAGGATGGAAAAGACAAGCACCACAGGGCCAGGGAGAAGGAATCTAAAACAACCAAGTCAGAGAACAACCTCACCCAGACACTGACGCTCCACTGCTGCTGCTCAGTCGCTTCAGCCGTGTCCGATTCTGCGCGCCCCATAGGCAGCAGCCCACCAGGCTCCCCTGTCCCTAGGATTCTCCAGGCTAGAACACTGGAGTGGACTGCCATTCTTTCTCCAATGCATCAACTGACAGGTCCTCAAAAATCCCCATAGCCTCAGGTTCTGCTCTCAAGATCCAAAGTCCAAGGAGAAAACATCTGGTTGGACAAGTCTAGGTTGGACTACACTACAAAAGGGAAGGGATGCATGCTTCAATAGGGCATCCCGGGGATGTATACAATGGGAAATACCCTACAGGCAAAATAAAACCTTAAGAGACAACGTGAAAGGTAAAACAAGAAGTGTTCACAACAGTCATCAAAACTACAGGAGAGGTCTGTGTCTCCATTTTAGAGAGCTCTGAGGCTCAGAGCACTTGAATAACATGGAAAGGAAAAGATATACCTCAGATCAAGACTACACCACATCTTTCCACCCTGCTATTCCACATTCCACTCTAAATTATACCTGGTCATTTAATATAACCAAATCCAACTTTAAAGCACTAAGATGTACCATGAATGAAGATATTTAAAAAGTATATGACACCAGTCATTTCACTTAATTCTCAATGAGGCATTCATAAAACAATGACTATAGGAGGCATCTACGGAAAAATCAAATAGTTGGGAGGGGGACGCACCTAGCTTGTTTGCTGTCTCTTCCTCTTAAACACAGGAAATTGCAGAAATCTGCTGATTATTTGGAAGTTGAATTCAAGTTTAAACCTATCTGCCGTCTTGTTGTGGGCTTCTCATTATTTACTTCAATACCTATGTCCTCTGCCTACTTTAAGCATCAAACCCCCAGAGGGGCCCAGGCATCTGTGTTTTAATAAGACAGAAAGGAAAACCACTGGTAAAAAAAAAAAATCTGAAATGAAATTCACAATAACTTTAGAGTTATCCCTAATAGGTAATCTGAAGCCAGACCATCTGCTCACTGGCAGGCAAGCTGAGCCTTCTGTTCAGTAAACAGGCGAGGAGAAGAATACTTGATTCAGGATATGAGTTAAACAATTTTTTTAATATTGTAGATTGTAAATGTGCTAAAAGTTAAACTGATAATGAGAATGAACAAATGGCAACCTCAACAAGCAAGTCACAAACTTGCTTTACAAAAGATACAAATGAAACTACAAAAAAGGGGGAAACTCTAGGCTGAGTTCTCAAGTCAAGCAAGTGGTGGCCCTTGAGGACCAGGCAGTGACTGGAAAAGAAATCAAGCGGGGCTTCTGGAGAGCTGCTCAGGTTGTTTCTTCATTAAGGTGTTGGTTCAACAGGTGTGTTCAGTTTGCAAAAATTCTTCACACTCACATGCCCTTTTCTGTAGGTTTATTATTCAACAAAAAGTATTCTTCACAAGCCATTAGTCTCAGCATTAAAAAAAATTAAAATCAAGCTAATTTTACCTCTCTCAATTCTTTAAAATTTTCCTTGTTTTGATTTCAAGTAAAGTTAGCTCTATGGCTTCCCTGGTGCCTCAGATGGTAAAGAATCTGCCTGCAATGCAGAAGATCCAAGTTTGATTACTGGATTGGGAAGATCCCCTGAGAAGGGAATGGCTACTCACTCCAGTATTTTTGCCCGGAGAATCCTGGACAGAGGTTACAGTCCATGGGGTCACAATGAGTCGGAAAGGACTGAACAACTATCTATTTAAGGTTAGTTCACAAATATATAAAGTGTATCCATTATTAATGACAAACATAACCTTGAATTTAGCTTTTGAGTATCTTAAAAGTACCCAGCTAAGTCAAGGCTATGGTTTTTCCTATGGTCATGTATGGATGTGAGAGTTGGACTGTGAAGAAGGCTGAATGCCGAAGAACTGATGCTTTTGAACTCTGGTGTTGCAGAAGACTCTTCAGAGTCCCTTGGAGTGCAAGGAGATCCAACCAGTCCATTCTGAAGGAGATCAGCCCTGGGATTTCTTTGGAAGGAACGATGCTAAAGCTGAAACTCCAGTACTTTGGCCACTTCATGCAAAGAGTTGAGTCACTGGAAAAGACTCTGATGCTGGGAGGGATTGGGGGCAGGAGGAGAAGGGGACGACAGAGGATGAGATGGCTGGATGGCATCACTGACTCGATGGACATGAATCTGAGTGAACTCTGGGAGTTGGTGATGGACAGGGAGGCCTGGCGTGCTGAGATTCATGGGGTCGTAAAGAGTCGGACTCGACTGAGTGACTGAACTGAGCTGATGACAAAGACGGACATTACGTTAAAATAATAAAGTTAAAGCAGCTATATTACAGCTAAAATTTAGAATTTGTTAATATTAAATTTAATAAGTTAAAACCTAGTATTAATAAGCATAAATGCCTAGAGCCTACATGAGAGTAACCTGTCCCTAAAAAGAATAAATGGTACAAGCAGAAGACAGGAGGGGGAAGGAGGGGGGAGAAGGGGAGGAAGGGAAGGGGGATCTCCTAAGGACAAAGATACAAATGCACGAGTTGCCAGGGCTAGGGGGAAACACAGGTTAATCCCCAAAACCTAACTCTAAAGCAATGCAAAGTCCCAACCCCGGCCACCCCCACAATTCCATGAACTTGCCTGCTAAAGGGAAAAAAGTTTCCTTGCCTCTGTGATTGTTGAAATGATCAGAATTAGCATCTGGACCTTGGCCATGACATGGCAGTGTATAGTGACTCCTGACACAAACACAACATATGGCCTCAATTACCTGTCACCAAAGAACTTCAAATTTTCTAGATTTTATAAGCACTATTAGTTGCAACAAATAAATTCTTTAGATTATCTTCATGAAAACCAATCAAGGGAAAACAGCATGTTAATATGCTTCAGCTTAAACATTGCTCAGTAGTGTCGGACTCCTAGGACCTCATGGACTGTAACCCGCCAGGCTTCTCTGTCCATGGAATTCCCCAGACAAGAATACTGGAGTGGGCTGCCACATTCAGAGTAACACATACTTAAAAAAACAAAAAGGTACTTTCTCACTCTAATTTCTCATTTACAGTGACTCAGAAGTCCAAATGCTACTTTTGGTTTAGCTGGTAAGTTTTAGTTTTACACAAAGAATATATCCACATAGAAAAGTCTCAAAACTTACAAACGAGATATTTACTGAGGAATATGGATGAGACTTGTTTTCTTCATTTTGCTTTTTAGTATTTTTTACAATGTTACTTTTGTCCCAGAGGAAAAAAGATAAAACATTACCAAGATTCTAAACTTTGAAGCTGAAAAAACCTTTTATAAGAATACTTTCTAAAATCACATGTCTAGGACACTATACCTCTAGTTTGTTCTTCCAAAGAGAAAAAAGAAATTTCATATACAGCCTGGTTGCATCATAACTCAGGAACTAAAACAGATAATTGAGTCCCTTTTGTGGCCAGAGGAACATCAAGTAATCATCAAAAAGACCTGAGCAAACTGGAAACCTAGATAACACAAATACTCCAGACATTTCCATCAAGGTAAACTTTAACTCATTAGATTACTAAATATCAGGAGTCCACAAACAATCCATATAAAACTCACCTATATCTGGTAAGTTTTGGAGAAAGATGACGGAAGTTGTCTTAACATTTTTTTGCCCATCTCTGTGAATTGGGAAAACTACTGAAAAACAAAAAAACTTAGATATTTTTGTATCTGACTCTCAAAATGTGCTGTCTGTAGTTTCCATATATAACAAGCTTCTGGGACCCTTCACCATACATGATTTATACAATATCCGCTCGCCTGACCCTCGGCAGGTCTCTAAAAATAATCAGCTTTGCAGTACACACATGATAAAGCAAATACAGCAAAATGTTAATTATAGAACCTAGGTGAGTATGTAGGTGTCCACCGTGGCATTTTTCCCAACTCCTCAATGTGTGAATATTCTCACAAGGTATAAGCGTGAAAATAATTGTTTCAAAGTGAGAACACACATACCTATCGAAACGCTAAGGCCTCTCATCGAGTCACAAACCTAGCATTTCAAGCACTCCCACGAAAAAGTCCCTCCTTTTGAGACTACAAGACTCTTTTTTGAGAACAGTAAAACTGACGAAATGATAAAATTATAAAAACAATCTCTCACTCAAAGCATGTTTACCTAGAAAGTCAATTTGCAGGAGGTTTCATGAGAATTTTGTTGGACTTTAACAGTAAAAATAAAACTTTTGCTTCCATTGCCATTTCACGGAAATTTTTCAAAATTTCCAAACAATACACCTTAAGTTGTTGTTCTTTTTTGTTAGTCCCCAGAAAAGTAGATCAGTGGACCCCTCCCAGGTCCTAAAACCTGCAGAAGCTATGCGGTTCCAGGTGTTGGACGCTAACGTGCACTCCGTGGGAATTGTACCCTGAGGTTCACCCGAGTGAAACAGGCGGGGAAAAAAGCGAGAACGCAATAGACCGCCGTGGAGTCAAAATGAAAGGAGTGATTGAGAAACCAGAAAGGGAAATCCAAACAATCAGTGTGAGAGGATGAGCTGAGCGCTCCCGCGCGGAGCTCGGGAGCTTGGAGAGCAGGCGCGCGGAGCCAGTAGCGGGGCTTCCGCGTGGCGCCCGGACCCCGCACCGGCCGCCCCCGCCCTGCCCGCCGCGCCCGCACCTCTCGGTCCTTGAGGCCCAGCAGGAGCACTTCCTCCATCAGGGTCAGCCGCGTTTCCTTGGAGTCGCCCTTGTCGTCGTCGTCCTGCTCGTCGCGACGGCTCTGCGCGTCGTCCTCGTCGTTGCCGCCGCCGCCGCCCGCCGCCCGCTCCTTGTCGGCGGCGTTGCGGGAGGCCTCGGTACGCCGCTGCACCAGCCCGGGCTGCGCTGGGTCAGCGAGGTCATGGCTCCGCCGCGCCGGGCCGAGAGGGACGCAGGACCTGCCGGGTCTCCCTCTTCCTCCCTCCGCGGCCCCCGACCCGCGCTTCCGTGTTAGGACCGGGCACTGGGGAGACGTCCGTCGGCAGCGGGGTCGGATGCAGTCATGAGGAGACGGGCGGAGGGGGAGCGGGTGGGCCCGGCGTCGGTGGGGCGGACGAAGGGCTCTATCCTTTCTGTGGCCGCGGCCGCGAGGCAGCCGCAGAAAGACGGAGGCGGTAAAGGAAGAAGCGGCTGAGGAAGCAGCGGCGGCGGCGGCGGCGCCTTTCCAATATGGCGGCGCCGGCTGACGTCACTGGAGGATGTGGCACGCCGGCGCGGGGCGGGCCCGGAGGGCGCCGGAAGCGGCGGGCAGGGACCCGGGGGCCGGGGAGAGGGCGGGGCAAAGGCCTGCGGTCTAGGACCCCCTTCCCCGCGCTCTGGGACTCCCCCGGCCCTCGCCGTTTCCTTGGAGTCCCTTCATCGCCCGGCCCGCGCCCGCTTCCCGTGACGTGTCCTTCCTCCGCCCGCCTTCCCCTGTGTCCCCTAAGGAGCCGGGGCTGAAAGTAGACGTTGGAAAGGCCTCAACGAATCGGGGCAGCCTTGGCCTCGCGAGGGCGAGCCCTGATCCGTCTGGAGCTGCGCCCACAGCACCCCAGACACCACTGTCCTCGGAGTCGGCCTCGGGCGAGGCTGGGCTTGGAGTCCGCTGTCCGGGAGAAACACTGGAAGGACTTTGCTCACTGCCGATGGAGCGTGGAGAGAACACGCTCTCTGCCCACATTCCCAGACCCTTCAGAAGGAGCAGCTGCGTTTAAATAGCCTGAAAACGGACTTGTAGTTTTTCTGGGTGTATTACGGTACGAAGAGAGAGGTTAGAACAAATTGAATAGTTTGGTTTGTAAAACTTTGTCCCTCCTGCCGATCCGGGCGCAGTGAGTACAGTTAGCACTGCACAGGTCAGTACAGTCAACCTTAACGAGCTTTTATAGAGATAATAAACCTGTTGCGTTTCATGCCACGTCTTTGTGCACATTAAATCTTTCAATTTAATTACTAGGTTAAATCCTCTTGGCGTGCTTGACTGTGCACGTTCTGTGAAAGAATAGATGTCAAACCTGAGGGGAGGGCGTTGGAAGGCCAGAAGAGTGGAACTTACACATAAAACATTATCCAGAAATGGCATTGTATGCCATCCGATATTATTTAAAGTCAGGAGTGACCACAAGCCGTGGCTTCAGAATGATTTAGATAGGAGGAATGTAACTGGACTGAAGCTGTAATAAGACATCAACGCCCACAGTAAAACCGTAGCATGGAACATTTTGGCTACAGAGTTATTTTCCTTCCACAAACCCATTATCCCGAACTCATGCTGGCCTTCACCATCACCACCACCCCCTGCCTCGGAAAATGGGAAGCTAAATCGGGTGGGCAGGATGAGTACAATGTTCGCTTCCTTTTTCCTATCTTTTCGGGCAAAGGTCGATTTCAGTTCAACCAATTTCTTTCATTGGCATCCTGTAACTTTTTTTTCCCTACCCGCCCCCCACCCCCCCCCCAGTTCTTTCACAAATAGTTTAAAATGTTGCTTTTTAAAAGAAATATAATTAGTTGATTAATATAGTCAAATACATAGTTTAAAGAGTATAAAGATACACTGAAAATCTTCCTTCTAGCCCTGACCCTGTTCACCCAGTTGTTCCCCTTTTCCCTTGGTGATTTTCAAATACCTTAGCAGATTAGGGTAAACCTAATTCCCCTCCCCTTGAGTGTGGGCCAGACAGTGACTCTCTTCAAAGGAATTGAATGTGGCAGGCAGGACTTTGTGTGACTTCTTAGATTAGGACAATAGTGTTGCAACTTCTCCCTTGTTCTCCTTTCCTCTCTCTGAGATCTGAGGGAGGCCAGCTGCCCTGTCATGAAGACATTCAAGCAGCCTTATGAAGAGGCCTAGTTGCGAAGGAACTGAGGCTTCCTGCCCAACAGCCGTGTGAGTGAGTCATCTGGAAGTGAATCCCCTGAATGTGTGCTAAATCACTTCAGTAGTGTCTGACTCTGTGACACTATGGACTATACTCGGCCAGGGATTCTCCAGACAAGAATACTGGAGTGGGTTGCCATTCCCTTCTCCAGGGTATCTATCTTTCCTACCCAGGGATTGAACCCAAGTCTCCTGTAGCTCCTGCATTATAGGCATATTCTTTACCGCTGAGCCATCAGGGAAGACCAATGTGTTAACTGCAACTTCATTAAAGATTCTGAACCTCTACCACCAGGCTAAGCCATTCCTGCTAAGTCACTTCAGTCGTGTCCGACTCTGTGCGACCCCAGAGACGGCAGCCCACCAGGCTCCGTCATCCCTGGGATTCTCCAGGCAAGAACACTGGAGTGGGTTGCCATTTCCTTCTCCATTTGAAGCCATCCCTGAATGGCTTCAAAAACAGTGAAATAATAAATATTTGTTGTTTTCAGCTACTAAGTTTGGAATAATTTGTTATGCAGTATAGGTACTAAGAACTTCCCTGGTGGCTCAGATGGTAAAGAATCTGCCTGCAATGCAGGAGATCAAGGTTTGAGTCCTCGGTCGGGAAGATCCCCTGGAGAGGGGAATGGCAGCCCACTCCAATATTCTTACTGGAGAATTCCAAGGACAGAGGAGCCTGGTGGGCTACAGTCTATGGGGTCTCAAAGAGTCAGAAACAACTGAGCAACTTACACACACACAGATACTAAAATTCTGGGGCATATACACACAAATATATCAGTACTTAAGAGCTTGTTTGTGATTACTTTCAGTTGCTTCATATTCTATTGTATAAACATACCATAATTTTTTTGGTCACACCCCTATTAATGGACATTTAGGCTGTTTCCAGTCCTTTGCTATTGGAAACAATACTATAATAAATACAGTGAATAGCTACATGTATTTTGTCCACAAAAATATATGCTCATTGTCTATTCATGCAACAGTATCATACTTTTGAAATTATTCAGACTTTACACAACATCATTGCTCTTTTTTTCAAAGAATTTTCCTAGCATTTTCCCCTTATTTATTTTCTACAAAGTAGACTTCAAAATCACCTTGCCTCTATACAAAGAAAAAGGGAGGAAAGGAAAGAAAGAAAAAACAAAGGAAGGAAGAGAGGAATAAATTATATTTGGGGACCAAAATATATATTCCTAATAACAAGGACCATTTATTTATTGACTGCTGGAAATGTGCCAGGCATGCTTTCCCGAAACCCCACACCAGAATGGGGAAGATTAGGTCCTGCTGCTTTTAGGCGTGGACTTCAACTGCTTTCTGCAGTGCAGCTTGTTGGTCCCATACCTCATGTCCATGTGGGTCACCTCCAAATGTTCAGGAGTTAGCAGTTCAAGCTGGTGGATAAATGCTGTCCTTTCTCTTCCCTAATGGATTGTTTTTAGATCGTTTATACAACTTCTCAATGATACTAAGCTACAGAAAGCTCAACAACACATTCTACATATGGCTCCCCCACTTTAAGCCTCAATGCCTCTGTCCTGTGCTCCCCATTCCTAGGAGATGGACTCTGTAACAAAACAGCAGCACAAAAGCCTTTGTCTTGAGTCCTGCCTTCTGGGAATCCCAGAGTAACAAACCCATCTTTTTTGCAAAGAAACTGAAGCTTGAGGAAGTTAAGTAATCAGCCCAACCAAGCACATCTGGCAAATTGCAAGCCTGATGCTTGGTGAAATAAATACTTGTTATTGTGACTAAGATTTTGTGTTATCAAGCAGCAGTATCTGAGTGATACTAATATGTTAACCCAGTTCTCACAACATCCTATGTGCTATAATTAGCCTTATTTTACAGAAAAGGCACAAAGAGATAAAGTATCTTACCCAAAATCCACAGCCTGCCTCCAGAATCCATGTTCTTAACCAAAACCTCAGAATGATGCAATGATTTTACAGTACAGGAAGTGGTCTTTTCATAAGAGACAAGCAGGTCCAGAGACAAGCAGGTCCAAAGACACATACACAAAATTTCAAAGATACAAAATTTTTAAAAAATATTTCATGGGATCTTCGTTGTGTCACACAGAATGCTTTGTTGTGGCACATGGACTCTCTAGTTAAGGTGGGTGAGCTCAGTAATTGAGGTGCTTGGGTTTAGTTGCTCCTCAGCATGTAGGATCTTAGTTCCCCAACAAGGGATTGAGCCTGCATCCCCTTCATTGCAAAGCAGATCCTTAACCACTGGACCACCAGAGAAATCTACTAAAATTTTATTTTTGAGTAAGTGATAATAGATTCACATACTTCAAAAATCAAAATGGATAAAAGGAACATACATAGAGAATTTGTGCTCCTTCCCATGCTCCCATCTATCAAAGGCATAATTGTAACATGGCCCTTATAATTCTTGCAGCCCTACTATCTATATGTATGTGTGATCCCCTCTCCTTCAGTGGGAGCAGATTTTGTAAATTACTTCTAACCACTGTGTGTGTGTGTGTGTGTGTGTGTGAAAGTCACTCATTTATGTCTGACTCTTTGCAACCCTATAAGTCTATAGGATTGCAAAGTCCATAAGCCTGTAGCCCACCAGGCTCCTCTGTGCATGGGATTCTCCGGACAAGAATACTGGAGTGGGTAGCCTTTCCCTTCTCCAGGGTCCCAACCCAGGGATCAAACCCAGGTCTCCGGCATTGCAGGTGGATTCTTTACCATCTGAGCCACTAGGGAAGCCCCATTCTAACCACTAGAATATGGCAAAAGGGAGGGGATGTTGCAGGTGTAATTAAGGTCCTTAATAAATTCAGACTGAGTTAATCAAAAGAGAGATTATCCTGGGTGGGTCTGCATAATCAGGTGACATCATCATTTTCTCTTGAAAGTGAAGCCATCTCTTCTTTAATTAGAGAGACTTGAGTCAGCTGAGATACTCTCTTGAGGAAACAGCTGCATTGTGAACTGCCTGTGGAGAGAGAGAATCTCTAAGAGCTGATGGTCTCAATCTTAAAACTAAAGCAACTAAATTATGCCAACAGTATGAATGAGCTTGGAAGAGGACTTCAAGTTCCAGGTGAGAATATAGCCAGCCAACACTTTGATCACAACCTTGTGAGACTCTGAGCAAAGAATCCAGTTAAGCTATGCCAAATTCCTGACTGATAGAAACTCTGAAATAATAAATGTGTGTTGTTTTAAGACACTGAACTTGTAATTTGTTATGCCACAGATGCAGGTGTTAGACCTCTCGGTCTTTTGCCCAGGACCCGTCGCTGCAAAGACCACCGAGACCCGAACTCGATGCAATCAGCAAGAGGATTTATTAGGCCGATGCGCCGGGGTTCAATCTCCACCAGGGGAGACGAACCCCGAACAGTTGTTACAGAGCAGTTTATAAGCACAAAAATCATGAACAGGTGCAGTTGAGATGGAGCGTTTTGATTGGTCTGCAAACTTTGGCCTTTCCGGGGATAGGTTCATTCGTTATCAGGCCTAAATGGCTAACTATCCTACAATTATACTGATTTAGCTGAGTGGTCCGAGACAATCATTTTCTTAGCTTAACTCCTGGGGGCTGTGTTCCTAAGATGTGAGCATGATCCCCCTCTGTGTTTTCTGTTAGACCTCTCGGTCTTTTGCCCAGGACCCGTCGCCGCAAAGACCACCGAGACCCGAACTCGATGCAATCAGCAAGAGGATTTATTAGGCCGATGCGCCGGGGTTCAATCTCCACCAGGGGAGACGAACCCCGAACAGTTGTTACAGAGCAGTTTATAAGCACAAAAATCATGAACAGGTGCAGTTGAGATGGAGCGTTTTGATTGGTCTGCAAACTTTGGCCTTTCCGGGGATAGGTTCATTCGTTATCAGGCCTAAATGGCTAACTATCCTACAATTATACTGATTTAGCTGAGTGGTCCGAGACAATCATTTTCTTAGCTTAACTCCTGGGGGCTGTGTTCCTAAGATGTGAGCATGATCCCCCTCTGTGTTTCCTTTCTTTAAGACAATAGCCCTGAGTCAAGATTAACAAAGAGCCCATGGGTGTAGGTCTGTCTCCTTAGAGCCTCTAGTAAATTTTTAACCTTTCCCTTTGTTCCCGGGGATGCCCCTAAAGAAGTCAGAAGACACTGATCTCATACCTGTGTTCCTAGTGGCGCTTCTCATGGTAGACTGATTACCGGCTGGGGAACAAACAATTTGTACAATCTCAGGCTGGTTTCCACACAGGTAGGTTGTGAAAAATAGAGTGGTAAACTATATATCATGCAAACAGCAACCATCAGACAAAATAGACTTTAAGACCACACATACACAAAACATCGTAAATCAACTGTACTTCAATAAGAAATTAAATAAGTATAAGACCACACACACACTAGAAATACACTCTCACAAAAGTTAATAGAAATACACTCACATTTGTTGTCAGTCAATTTTTAATAAGGCTGCCAAGACAATTCAATGGGAAAGAACAGTCTTTTCAAAACAAATGGTAGAGAAACAACTGTTTATCCACATACCAATAAATAAAGTGGAAACTCTACCTTACACCATATACAAAAATTAAAATGGATCAAAGACCTAAATGTATAGCTAAAAATATAATGTTTAGATGAAAATTGGCAAAAATATTCTGCTGTTGTATTGGGCAATGGTTTCTTAGATAAGACCAAAAACCCAAATTAGAAAAGAAAGAAGAGATAAACTGAACATTATTAAAAGAATACCATTAAGAAAATGTGCTTCAAAGGACACCATCAAAAAAAGCAAAAGTCAACTGGTGTAATGGGAAAAAAAATTTATAAATCATATACCTGGTAAAGAACTTATAACTAGAATATATAAAGAACTCTTACAACTCAATAATAAAAACACAAGTAATCCAATTTAAAACAGAGTAGACAGTCGCCCTCCTGCCTCCTCCATCTGAGTGGTTAGAGCTGTCGGGAGCCAGAGTGAGGAATCCCACCCGTGACAGGGTCACGTGGCAAAATTAGATGGCAGGGCAATTTGAGTCATCGGATTTCTCCCTGGTTTTTCCTGAACATGTACCCCCCAAAAAATAAGAATTTGTCTATTTTCCCATTATTTTCTGACTTTCTCTTGTAAAAGTTAATTCAGGGCTTTGGCCTTCTGCATTTGAAAGGAGTGTTTCAGCCCAACCCCCCCTTTGATAATGCTCTAGCCTGCCTAACAAGTTCCCCTGACCTTCTACAAGCTTGTAAATTACTCACAACCTCCCAGCTGTGAGGGGCACAAAAGCCTTAAGTATCTTAAAGTTTCAGAGCTTTTTCAAATTCATATTGGTGACAGGATTTCACGGTTGACTCAATGATTGCTGCCAGACCTCCTTATTTTTTATCTATCAGGCACCTAGGAAGATGTAATCAATGTAAATGGGATATGGAAAAGGATATATAGTAGTTTTGATGTTAGCAATACTAGAGTTTTGCTATAAATCACTGTACTTCCTTTTATTACAAATTGCTGTATTTTTATTTAGTGTTTTCTGAGAGTGGCATTCAGACTTTGGAAAGATTAACACAAATGAGTCTTCTGGTTAACAAAACCTCATCAGAAGAGAGCCATAGAAATGTTAACAGGCCTCTTGGCCAGAAGATAATGTAAACCGCCTGAGACCTTTTGTAACTGGAGATATGCAAAAAAGAAAGCCTTGTCTCAATGAGGGTCAGGACTGCTGCCCCTGCCTAACTCTACATATTCCATTATGTACAACTTGGGGTATATAAGCTGAGTTTGAAAAATAAACGGCCCTTTTTTCCCCTTCAGAGCCTTACACCGTCGCTGGGCTTCCCCATGTCGTTCTTTTCTTTTTCTCCCCTTTTTCGGCTGAATTCCCATCTGGGGCGCGGAGGCTCGCCATGTCTACTTACCTGTCCCAGCTGCTAAGATCTGTAGGAGAGAGAGCCCAGGGCGGGGCACTCTCTGATATTCAAACGGACGCCGGTGGCCTAACGTAGATGGTGTAAATAAAGATTAACACAAATGAGTCTTCTGGTTAACAAAACCTCATCAGAAGAGAGCCATAGAAATGTTAACAGGCCTCTTGGCCAGAAGATAATGTAAACCGCCTGAGACCTTTTGTAACTGGAGAGTATGCAAAAAAGAAAGCCTTGTCTCAATGAGGGTCAGGACTGCTGCCCCTGCCTAACTCTACATATTCCATTATGTACAACTTGGGGTATATAAGCTGAGTTTGAAAAATAAACGGCCCTTTTTTCCCCTTCAGAGCCTTACACCGTCGCTGGGCTTCCCCATGTCGTTCTTTTCTTTTTCTCCCCTTTTTCGGCTGAATTCCCATCTGGGGCGCGGAGGCTCGCCATGTCTACTTACCTGTCCCAGCTGCTAAGATCTGTAGGAGAGAGAGCCCAGGGCGGGGCACTCTCTGATATTCAAACGGACGCCGGTGGCCTAACGTAGATGGTGTAAACCTCTTGTCTCGAGGTTTTATTGGCTTTCCACGTAAACCAAGTTATTCAGCTCCTATTTTTCTAATAATTTCCTACTGTTCTATCCTGTCCTGAGCTATCCTATCCTATCCTGTCCTATCCTTTCCTATCCGCCTGCTCTGTCCCACCCTTGAATATCCCTGGATCCACCGGGGCTGGTCCCTGGCATAGAGCCAGAGTCCTCGAAGCCAGTCCAGAGCTGGAACAAGTGCAGCCGCAGGAAGGAGCACCTGCAGGCCGACAGCATACCCCAGGATTTGTCAGAGGCCCTGAAGGAGGCCGGGCTTCCCAGGTGGCTCTAGTGGTAAAGAACCCACCTGCCAATGCAAGAAACTTAAGAGACATAGGGTTCATCCCTGGTTGGGGAAGATCCCCAGGAGGAGGGCACAAGCAACACACTCCAGTATTCTTACCTGGAGAATCCCATGAGCAGAGGAGTCTGGCGGGCTACAGGTCACAGGGTGGCAGTTGGACACGACTGAAGAGACTTAGCATGCACACACATGAAGGAGGCCACCACGGAGGTGCACACCCAGGAGGAGAATGCAGAGCTCTTGATGAGCTGTTGGAAGGGCGAGGGTGATCCCAGAAGGCTATAAGCTGGTGAGGGCGTCTCTGTGTCACATCTCCTTGGCCCTGGAGGAGGAGATGGAACACAACCAGGAAAACCCAGTCTATGCTCCACCTCAGCTTCCCGAAAAGCTGCACCACAGGGCCGCCCTGGAACTGGACGCGGCCTTCCGGTACGGCCCGCAGGCAGGAGGGCGTCCCGTACATGCAGGCCATCTAGCACTTGGTGCGGAGACTCCAAGAGCTCAAGCTGCTGGTGGCCCATGCCTACACCCGCTACCTGGGCGACCCATCCGGAGTGCCACGTCCTCAAAATGATCGCTTAGAAGGCCCTCAGCCTGCCCAGCTCCAGAGGGCCTGGCCTTCTTCACTTTCCCAACATCACCAGCGCCACCGAGTTCAAGCAGGTAGTTGTAGGGCTCCCGCATGAACACGCAAGGGAACCCTCGAGGTGGAGCAGAGGGTCCTGCACGAGGCCAAGACCACCTTCCTATGCAACATGCAGCTGTTTAAGGGGTTGCAGGGGCTGCTGACCCCACAATGCCAAGAACTGTGACCATTTGTGGACACCAGACCTTCGCAGGCGAACAAGCAGCAAGGCGCAAGACTCCATTCCCACCAAGGCGGACCAGGAGGAAGCCCCAGCCCAGCGTCATCTCCCAGGCGCCGCTTGTGCGATGGGTCCTCGCAGTCAGCTTTCTGGTGATCACGGTTAACTTGAGGCTTTATGCCACGTGAATACAAGCGTGCTGGCTCCCGGAGGCCATGAACTCTTTCTGGGGAGGGGCTCAGCTACCTTTCTCACCGTGGGCATGGGGTGGGGGAGGGGCAGCTGTTGGGGCCCCTGATGTTTCCCTGCGTCCCTCTCTCTGGAAGGAGCCTGCGACATCTCCCCCAACCAAGAGCACTCCAGTCAGTGACCTGAACTTCAGAGTGGGAGGAGGGGTCCTGCCCAGCCCCTCAGCAGCCTCCCCTTCCTGTTCCTGCCGCAGAGCCCAGAAGATGTAGCCAGAAGGGACAGCCGTCCTGAACCTCTGAATGTGCTAGGTCTGAGGTCTCCTTTTGACCCCTTGCCCTGTGGGCCATGGTAATTGTTGTGTAACAGTTCAAAGATGTTGTGTCTTGTGTTTCTGTCTTGTTTTTGTTGGAGCCACTTTTTGTTCCTATCCCAGACTGAACTGTGGTATTTTGTTGTGTTCTATTATGTTTTTATAGCAGGGTTGGGATGGAATCTGAGGGCTGGGGAGGGAGATGTTTAACAGGACCATGGCCTTGGTTGTTAGTGTTTATGCCAAATAATAAGCTATATGACCTGATTGAAAAAAAAAGGCAAAATATAGGTATATACTTTCCAAAGAAGATAAAAGAATAGCCAATAAGCAAATGAAAAGATGTTCATATCATCAGGAAAGAGCAAATCAAAACCGTAATGAGATACCACTTCACGCCCTTGGAATGGCTATTAAAAAAAAAAAAACTATATTAACAAGTATTATAATGTGGAAAAACTGGAACCCAAGTAGTACTTGTTATAAGATAAAATCGTGCACCAATTTGGAAAACCATTTGACAAAGATTTTAACATTAAGTTACCATATGACCCAGCAATTCCATGTCTACATATACACCCAAAATAAATGAAAACATATTTTATACAAAAACCTGTAAGTGAATATACATAGCACCATTATTCATAATAATAGGGGAAAAAAGTAGGAACAACCCAAATACATAAACTGATATGGATAAATGAAATGTTGTATAAGTACATCATGAAATATTAGGCAACAAAAATCAAGTGCTGATACATGCTACAGCATGGATAAACTTTGAAGACTTTATGCTATCTGAAGGAGCCAGTTACAAAAGATCACATACTGTGCAGTTCTCTTTATAGGAAATGTCTAGAATGAGCAAATCTATAGAAATGGAGAGTGGATTAGTGATTGCCCAGGGCTGGGGAGACTGGAAGGGCATGGGGAATGACTGTTAAATGGGTCCAAAGTTTCTTTGGGGGATGATGAGAATGTTCTAAAACTAATAGTGATGGTTGCACAATTCTGTGAAGCTACTGAGAACCACTGAATTATACAATTTAAAAGGATGAATTGTGTGGTATATAGATTATATTCCAATAAATCTGTTATTAACAAAAGGTAGGGATCTTTGAATTAGTTCTAGCTATAAGCATGTTCCATATATTATTGAGAAAAAAATTTTTGGATTTTTTTCAATGTACGTTTTGTAATAGGGGCTTCTTAATTTTTCAGTTAAAATGTCTTGAACAAGGTTTGCTCTTTGGTGTTTACCTTCATTGAAGATTACAAGTAAGAAAACAAATAAACATCAAAGAAATACTCAGACTAGATAAACTGTAAAAATATTTTTAGTTCTTTATGTAACAGTCTGTCACACAAATTTAGGATTATATAGAATCCCAGGGACGGGGGAGCCTGGTGGGCTGCCGTCTATGGGGTCGCACAGAGTCGGACACAACTGAAGTGGCTTAGCAATAGCAGCAAGGAATCAAAGAATAGCAAGGAGAGATAAGAAAGCCTTAAGTGAACAATGTAAAGAAATAGAGGAAAATAATAGAATAGGAAAGACTAGCGGTCTCTTCAAGAAAATTAAAGATACCAAGGGAACATTTCATGCAAAGATGGACACAATAAAGGACAGAAACAGTAAGGACTTAACAGAAGCAGAAGATTAAGAAGAGGTGGCAAGAATACACAGAAGAATTGTACAAAAAAGATCTCACTGATCCAGATAACCACGATGGTGTAGTCACTCACATAATGCCAGACATCCTGGAGTGTGAAGTCAAGTGGACCTTAGGAAGCATTACTACCAGCAAAGTTAGCAAAGGTGATGGAATTCCAGCTGAGCTTTTTCAAATCCTAAAAGATAATGCTGTTAAAGTGCTTCATTCAATATGCCAGCAAATTTGGAAAACTCAGTGGCCACAGGACTGGAAAAGGTCAGTTTTCATTCCAATCCCAAAGAAAGAAAAAAAAAATTGAAAGTGTTAGTCACTTAGTTGTATTTGACTTTTTGTGACCTTGTGGACTTCAGGCTGCCAGGCTCCTCTGTCCATGGAATTCTCTAGGCAAGACTACCTGAGTAGGTTGCCATTCCCTTCTCCAGAGGATCTTCCTGACCCAGGGACTGAACCTTGGTCTCCTGCACTGCGGTCAGGTTCTTTACCACCTGAGCCACCAGGGAAGCCCAATTCCAAAGAAGAGCAACGCCAAAGAATGTTCAAACTACCACATAATTGCGCTCATTTCACATGCAAGCAAAGTAATCCTCAAAATCCTTCCAACTTAGGCTTCAACAGTACATGAACTGAGAACTTCCAGATATACAAACTTGATTTAGAAAAGGCAGAGGAACCAGAGATGAAATTGCCAACATCTGTTGGATCATAGAAAAAGCAAGAAATTTAAGAAAATCATCTACTTCTGCTTCATTGAGTATGCTAAAGAGTTTGTGCAGATCAAAACAAATTGTGGGATATTCTTAAAGAGATGGAAATGTCAGACCACCTTACCTGTCTTCTGAGAAACCTGTATGCAGGCCAAGAAGCAACAGTTAGAACCAGACATGGAAAAAAGGACTGATTCAAAATTGCAAAAGGAATATGTCAAGGCTGTATATTGTTACCCTACTTATTTAGCTTCCTTGTAGAGTACATCATGTGAAATGCTGGGCTGAATGAAGCACAAGCTGGAATCAAGATTGCCGGGAGAAATATCAATAACCTCAGATATGCAGATGACATCACCCTAATGGCAGAAAGCGAAGAGGAACTGAAGAGCTTCTTGATGAAGGTGAAAGAGGAGAGTGAAAAAGCTGGCTTAAAACTCAGCATTCAGAAAACGAAGATCATGGCATCTGGTCCCATCACTCCATGGGAAATAGATGAGGAAACAGTGGAACCAGTGTCAGACTTTATTTTGGGGGGCTCCAAAATCACTGCAGATGGTGACTACAGCCATGAAATTAAAGGGTGCTTGCTCCTTAGAAGAAAAGTTATGACAAACCTAGACAGCGTATTAAAAAGAAGAGATATCACTTTACCAACAAAGGTCCATATAGTCAAAACTATGGTTTTTCCAGTAGTGATGTATGGATGTGACAGTTGGACCTGAAAGATGGCTGAGCGCCAAAGGACTGATGCTTTTGAACTGTGGTGCTGAAAAGACTCCTGAGAGTCCCTTGGACAGCCAGAAGATCAAACTAATCAATCCTAAAGGAAATCAACCCTAAATATTCATTGGAAGGACTGGTGCTGAAGCTGAAGCTCAAATACTTTAGACACCTGATGTGAAAAGCCAACTCATTAGAAAAGATCCTGATGCTGGGAAAGTTTGAGGGCAGGAGGAGAAGGAAGTGACAGAGGACAAGATGGTTAAACGGCATCATCAACTCAATGGACATGAGTTTGAGCAATCCTCGGGAGACAGTGAAGGACATACCAAGGAAGCCTGGCATATTGCACTCCATGGCGTGCAGTGGAGACATGGAGTGGGACACAACTGAGTGAACAACAACACAACAAGGGATCAAACAATTCACAATTCTGAAATTTTTCCAACTGCCTACTCATTTTTCCCACATCCATAC
>SJXQ01009213.1:3888-132902 GCA_006408695.1 Aepyceros melampus | reverse complement strand
AAGCTCAACATTCAGAAAACGAAGATCATGGCATCTGGCCCCATCACTTCATGGGAAATAGATGGGGAAACAGTAGAAACAGTGTCAGACTTTGTTTTTTTGGGCTCCAAAATCACTGCAGATGGTGACTGCAGCCATGAAGTTGAAAGGCGCTTACTCCTTGGAAGAAAAGTTATGACCAACCTAGATAGTATATTCAAAAGCAGAGACATTACTTTGCCGACTAAGGTCCGTCTAGTCAAGGCTATGGTTTTTCCTGTGGTCATGTATGGATGTGAGAGTTGGACTGTGAAGAAGGCTGAGCGCCGAAGAATTGATGCTTTTGAACTGTGGTGTTGGAGAAGACTCTTGAGAGTCCCTTGGACTGCAAGGAGATCCAACCAGTCCATTCTGAAGGAGATCAACCCTGGGATTTCTTTGGAAGGAATGATGCTAAAACTGAAGCTCCAGTACTTTGGCCACCTTATGCGAAGAGTTGACTCATTGGAAAAGACCCTGATGCTGGGAGGGATTGGGGGCAGGAGGAGAAGGGGACGACCGAGGATGAGATAGCTGGATGGCATCACAGACTCAATGGACGTGAGTCTGAGTGAACTCTGGGAGTTGGTGATGGACAGGGAGGCCTGGCGTGCTGTGATTCATGGGGTCACAAAGAGTCGGACACGACTGCGCGACTGAACTGAACTGAAGTAAAAGCTTGGTGTAATGGTCACATATTATACAATTCAATTTCTATATGAAGTATCCAAAAATGACAGATCTGTAGAGGAGAAAATATATTAAAGTTGACTATGACTCAGGGTAGGAATAGGGATTAAGTGCCAGCAAGCATAGGGATTTTTTTTTTGCAGAGGTTTGCAGAGAATGATAGACATATTCTAAAAGTGGATTGTGGTAATGGTTGCATAACTCTGAAGATTTTCTAAAAATCATTAAATTGCACAGTTAAATTGGTTAATTTTATGGTATGTAAATTACACCTCAGCAAAGCTGTTTTTTAAAAAGATCATATTGTTTTAATATTTTATTGAAGTATGATTGATTTATAGTGTTGTATTTACAGTGTTGCTATGAATATGGTGATGCATGTATGTTTTTCAATTATAGTATTGTCCAGGTATATGTTCAGGAGTGCGATTGCTGGATCATATGGTAATTCTATTTTTAGTTTTCTGAGGAACATCCATACTATTTTCCCTAGTAGCTACACCAACTTACCGCACCAACAGCGTAGAAAGGTTCTCTTTTCTCCACCCTTTCTCCAGCATTTATTATTTGTAAACCTTTCAATGACGGCCATTCTGACTGATATATGGTTATTCTTTGAGGTTTGGTTTGCATTTCTCTAATATTTACCAATGTTGAGCATCTTTTCATGTACCTATTGACCATCTGTATTTTTTCTTTGGAGAGATGTCTATTTAGGTCTTCTGTCCATTTTTTTTTCACTGTTTTTCTATTGTAACTGTTTTGATTTTTTGTTGTTGAGTTGTATGTGCTATTTTTGTCTCTTGGAAATTAAGCCCTTGTTGGTAACATCATTTACAAATATTTTCTTCCATTCTGTGGGTTGTTTTTTCATTTTGTTTGTGGTTTCCTAGGAAAATCATATTCTATGTACAATTTTGCATTCCACTTTTTTTCACTAAAAACTATACCATACGTGCATTTTCTTGGCAAAACTCTATTAGTCTTTGCCCTGCTNAATTAAAAAAAAAGGAGAAGAAAAAGATAGGAAGAAAAAACAACCAAACAAAAACATTTCCAAAAAAAAAAAATAATAATAATAATTTAAAAAGAGAACCGTTGAAAAAATAGTAACGATATTTCTGGGACTTTCTCTGGTGTTGTAGGCAGTGTGGGGTCACTTCCAAGGCGGTTCCCTCTGTTCAGCTTCCTCTGTTTACTGGTCTCTTCAGTGTCCGATTTCCGCCCTGACACAGAGGGGCGGTGGCAGTCACTCTTTTTTTTTTTTTTTAAGGCTCACTTGGTCAGTTGCGCTGTGGGGAGGGAGGGATGCTGCTACCAAATAGCTCTGGCGTGTATTCGCAGTGTCTCTGCCCCGTTGGGCCTGCCCCTACACCTGGTGCACAGCTCTCAGGCTCCACGTTTCTCCGCAGGGGACCGTCTGGGGCCAGCCCTAGGCTGCATGCACCTCCCTGGTCTAAGCCTCTCAGGCTCGGCGCCCAGGTAGTCACAGATTCGATCAGGCTTACATTTCGTGCCCTTCCCAGGACCAAGTAGCTCAGGTGTTTGGTGAGCGCAGTCACAGGGCTTATTGCCTTTTCCTGCTGTTCAGTTTTCTGGGTGGACCCCTGGGACCTTTCGTCAGGCAAATTGTGACTGCCCAGCATCCCAAGAAGCCTCAGCCAGCAAAAAAGCCTGCTTACAGTTTGATCAGTAAAGTCCCTCCGGGGCTGTGATTGCCACGTTCCAGCCCTTACGGCTCTGGCTGCCTGTCGCCGGCGGGGGCTGCGGGCAGCTGGCTATTTCTGTTCCATCCTTTGTTCTGTGCATGGTCCTGGCGGTGTCTTCTGTTTGAGCTTTTCGAGTGGCAACTGTGTGGTTACCACACAGTGTGGTGTGCTAGCCTGAGTTAGTTCGCTCTGGTTATGCGCGGGCGTTCCGTCCGGATTCTTAAGAAGCGCTGCTGCCCACATCTCGCGCGCCTCCTTGCCCAGCCCCCACTTGCTAGTGGTGGATGCAGGCATCTGCTCTGCTTCTCTGCTGGGGGACTTACCGTTGGGCTCGTAATCTGTTGGTCTTAATTGCCCATTTATTTTTCTTCCCTGTTATGTGCTTCCAAGACTTGTAACAGATTCGGCAGTGAGAGTGTTTCCCGGCGTTTGGAAACTTCTCTCTTTTTAAAACTCTCTTCCCGGGACAGGACTCCCTTCCCGGGACAGAGCTCCCTCCCTCCCTCCTTTGTTTCTTTGTTCGTCTTTTGTATTTTTCCTATCTGTTTTTGAAGACGATGTTCTGCTTTTCTGGATGCCTGATGTCCTCTGCTAGCATTCAGAAGTTGCCCTGTAGATTTTACTCAGCGTTGAGATGTTCTTTTGATGAATTTGTGGGGGAGAAAGTGGTCTCCCCATACTATTCCTCCACCATCTTAGGCACCCCCCCTCGGAAATAAATTTTATGAGCAAAGATTAAGTGATTCAGGCTTTTTGAAAAATAGAAAAGTGAAAGATTTAATTCCATCTTCAACTTTAAACAGGTGATTACATGATCAACAAGTTGTCAACCTTCTTCTGTTTCCAAAGAAGTGGAGGGAGAATTTGATTTAATGTTGAAGCTTAAACCTGGCTGCAGTAGGAGGAATGGCCTCCTCTTTGGTAACCGTGAGACAGAGAATCAGGCTTCCCAGGTGGCGCTAGAGGTAAAGAACCTGCCTGCAATGCAGGAGACTCTTACAGGTCTGATCTCCCTCTTTGGAGGAGAATACTCCCTCTGGTATTCTTACCAGAAGAATTCCATGGGCAGAGGAGCCTGGCGTCTGCAGTCTATAGGGGCACACAGAGTCAGACATGACTAAAGTGACTTAGCACACAGCACAAGACAGAGAAAGGATCATATAAATAATTCCTAGGATTTCTGCAGGTAGGTCCATGATCCGTCCAATAAACTGTAAGCCCTGCTCCGTGATCACCACCCTGCCCAGGTAGTCCACAGGCAAATTTGCACCAGAATATCTGTAAAATTTCAACTTTTGCATAAAACTCCATCAAAATTGTGTCATATTATATAATTCATTCATTTATTGTCACATATTTCAAGTAATTAGTTTGATATCTTTCCTTTAGAAAACTTTGGAAAGCATAGTCATTAAAGAAGATGTACCATTATTTTTTATTTTAGGATACTCAGACTCTAAGTTTGAGAAACACTGGCTTGAATAATCTTCATTTCCTAAAGGAAATATTTAGAAAAATTGCTTCTCATAAGGTACTGTTTTATGAACAATCACAGTAATGTTGCTGGAATTTTTTATGTGTCAATATGAAGAACTTTATCTCATAAATATCTTTAAAAAGATGTGAAATTATACAAGATTTTGGATACAGTGGCAATAAATATAAATTTCAGTTGATTCATACCTAGGTAGATTTTCCTGGCATGACTTTCCCAGCATGAAATGCAAAGGGTACCTCATCTGTTACCACTTGTCCACACGTTCTCAGAGGAACTGAAGCTCAGTCTGAGCAGCTTATTCAGTGAGTGCGAGTCAGTGGATTCATCCAATAGCTTTGTTTTTGTTTTTTGTTTTTTTTTTCCTTACAACTACTGTCTTTTATTACAGGCTTGTTCTCAGTTTTCTGACTCTGGATTACATAACAGATAAATCCCTTAGTCGCTTTGGACGTTTTCAAAAATTAATGAACAATGTCACTTTTTGATAGCAAAACATCCCAGTTCAAGTAACATCACGCCTCTATTTTATGACTACGCCTCTTCGCTCAGCTCAGATCACACACAGCCTTGAAACCTGTGATTTGAAAGATAATACCATTTATTCCCTGATTCCTTCCCTGTGATGTAAAGTGATTATTACCTAGCTCACAAAAACAGTTTTAGAACCACAAATTTGGAGGAAACTTTGTGTGTATTAACATTCATACCTTTGGCAATGAGTTGTCAAAAGTAATCATTGACATACCTGGAAAAAAGCACACTTGAATGAGGGGTCAACTAGCAACCACACTTGCAAACTACCACACAATTGCACTCATCCCACATGCTAGAAAAGTAATGCTCAAAATTCTCCAGGCCAGGGTTCAACAGCACGTAAACCGAGAACTTCCAGATGTTCAAGCTGGATTTAGAAAGGGCAGAGGAACCAGAGATCAAATCACCAATGTCCATTGGATCATCAAAAAAGCAAGAGAGTTCCAGAAAAACATCTATTTCTGCTTTATTGACTACAGCAAAGCCTGCAAATGTGTGGATCACAAAAAACTGTGGAAAATTCTTCAATAAATGGGAATACCAGACCACCTGACCTGCCTCTTGAGAAATCTGTATGCAGGTCAAGAAGCAGCAGTTAGAACTGGATGTGGAACAACAGATTGGTTCCAAATAGGAAAAGGAGTACTTCAAGGCTGTATATTGTCACCCTGCTTATTTAACTTATATGTAGAGCACATTATGCGAAATGCCAGGCTGGATGAAGCACAAGCTGGAATCAAGATTGCCGGGAGAAATATCAATAACCTCAGATATGCAGATGACACCACCCTTATGGCAGAAAGTAAAGAAATGAAGAACCTCTTGATGAAAGTGAAAGAAGTGACAAAGTTGACTTAAAACTCAACTTTCAGAAAACAAAGATCATGGCATCTGGTCCTATCACTTCATGGGAAATAGACGGGGAAACACTGGAAACAGTGTCAGACTTCATTTTTTTGGGCTCCAAAATCATGGCAGATGGTGATTGCAGCTGTGAAATTAAAAGACACTTACTCCTTGGAAGGAAAGTTATGACCAATTTAGATAGCTTATTCAAGAGCAGAGACATTACTTTGCCAACAAAGGTCTGTCAGTCAAAGCTATGGTTTTTCCAGTAGTCATGTATGGATGTGAGAGTTGGACTGTGAAGAAAGCTGAGCACCAAAGAATTGATGCTTTTGAACTGTGGTGTTGGAGAAGACTCTTGAGAGTCCCTTGGACTGCAAGGAGATCCAACCAGTCCATTCTAAAGGAAATCAGTCCTGGGTGTTCTTTGGAAGGACTGATGCTGAAGCTGAAACTCCAATACTTTGGCCACCTCTTGCGAAAAGTTGACTCATTGGAAAAGACTCTGATGCTGAGAAGGATTGGGGGCAGGAGGATAAGGGGACGACAGAGGATGAGATGGCTGGATGGCATCACGGACTCAATGGGCGTGAGTCTGAGTGAACTCTGGGAGTTGGTGATGGACAGGGAGGCCTGGTGTGCTGCAATTCATGGGGTTGCAAAGAGTCGGACATGACTGAGTGACTGAACTGAACTGAACTGAATGAATCATTCAAACTCCAATTATCTTATATAAATAAATAAATACAAGTTTACTTTTCATAAGCTCCCCTTGAATTGTGGTTTGTCAATCATCTGTTATGAGTCATATTTAAATATAAAATGGACTTGGCTTTCAATTGCAAAGGGTTGAAAACAGCGCAGAGAATTTATTGGAGTCTGAAAGATGAAACTAGGTTCCTTACCCACTCTGTGTGTGACAGGCTGCAAGTAATCCATTGCTTATAATCTTGATCCTCTCATCTTTAAGGAAAATAATACAAAGACTATCTTAAGAAACAATGTTAATAGGAACTGTAAATTATTCCTAGTCAGTGATTCCCATAACATAGGAACATAACAAATGATTTCTATGTTTTTTATTATTATCATTATTTTTATTTGCATTTCCTCAAAAAGTAGTCCAAGATATGATCTTCTTAAATGTTTGCATTACATTGATGTTAGCAGTTGGAGGACATATTTTATCTCCTTTAGATCAGGTAGGGTTATTTCTTGTTCATTAAGGTTACAGATAATTATTAAGTAATTTATTTTGTCTGGCATTCAGGAAGAAATAGAATTTGCTTAGGTTTTTGTTGATAATATTTTTACACTCTCGATATTAACAATAAAGCATTTTATCTTAAATGTGTAGATCAAAGACATTTTTCAGAAAACCAGAGTTACATCCCTCAATTTGAAACATAAGCATGGAAACCTCAGAAAGATTAGCTGAAAACTAATTAGAATCAGGCATCTTATATGTAACAGAAAATAAAATATTTCTTGGTAGAAATCCATAAAGATTCATCATAAGGATATAAATGAAGAAATGTTGAATAATTTAATTGCACTGAAGCAAATAGATAAATAAAACATGGATCTTGCTTTGTGTCAAGAACTGTATCAAACACTAGTTTTCAAATCTGTATAATAGACTGCCTGAGCTTTTGCACATAGGAGATGTGTATTTTTCAAGCTTTGAGCAATAGAGTTGTAGTTTGAGTTTGTTTCTTAAGACATTACTCAACATTCTATCTCACTAGCAACTTTGTGTTAAGTTCCTGTAAGATGGATTTTTTCTTTTTTTGATACTAACCCACGTAGTTTCATCAGCTCCCTATAGCTTTTGGGACCAACACATCATCCAATAGAAAGTTCATGATCCAAAATCTTAAATTATCATTTTGATTGTTAGAAAAAAAGGTAGCAAATTTTGATAGTGTTACAAACTAATTTCACAACAAACATTTGAGCATCTTCTGTTTCCTGGAGCTTGTGCTAATGTATCACATTTCATTTTCATTATATATATTATTTTTCATAATTTACTTAAAACATTTCCAAACTTGTTATGTTACCATGAAGAAAAATATTCTCATTTACTTTAGTGTAGTTTATCTGACACTTTATGATTTCAGTTAGTTATATATGAATATCCATTGTACTTTTCCCATCAAATCTCAGTGTACCAGTAACAGTAAAGTGGTCTTGGAAAACAATTTTGATAAGAACTTAGTTTCACAATAAGAAGGCTTTGAAGAATGAAGGATACATATAGCTCTTTTACAGTATTAATTACAGGTGCATGCATTTCCCAGGCAGTTTTCCTCTGCATTTATTGAGATTCTTTCTGATGCAGTTTGAGGGGTAGGACTGCCTCCTTGGGGAAAAATATATATAAGAAAATTTCAAGGATAGGGTAGAAATTCAAAAAGCCATTTTCACATATATGTATATCTCTTTGAAAAAAAAATTCCTCAAAACTATTTTAAGATTAAATTGAAGGAAAGCACTTAGAATAATATTGCAGCCATTATAAATGGCATTGTAACCTGTATTTTCAAAGGCAGGCATTTCTTCTTAAAGCAGGAATCTTTTTAAAGGGGTCAAATCAGAACCGCAATTTGCCATGGTCCTGCTATTACTAGTTCTATGGCAATCTCAGAGAAACCCTGCTATCCCCAGGAAAAGAGGAAAGCTTTTATAAAGCAGAAATAGTCAGTTCCTTTTAGTGAATAACTTTGCATTTGGCTGGCTTTTTTTTTTTTTTTTTCAGCTGCTGTTGGGTTTTTGTTGTTTGTATTACCTGTTTGCTATGAATTATCTCTAAACAAATTGTAAGGCCAGGAATAAAACCTTAGAGGAAATCTAAAGGCTATAGAGGATCATTTTTATTTACAAATGCATAGCTCCAGCTTGAAATTAAGATATGATGTTATATTAAAATTAATTTTTAAATTGACAATTGATTTTGGAAATCACACAGAAAACTTAGCTCTGTTCTTACAAATTTGAAACACTCTGTTCCCTACAAAATTGAGTGAGTGAAGTCGCTCAGTCATGTCCAACTCTTTGTGGTCCCAGGGACTGGACTGTAGGCTTCCAGGCAAGAACACAGGCAAGCGTTCCTGCCAGACAAGAACACTGGAGTGGGGTGCCATTTTCTCCTCCAGGGGATCGTCCTGACCAGGGATCGAACCCGGGTCTTCTGCACTGTGGGCAGACTTTTCACTGTCTGAGCCTTTTCCAATAAAATTATTGCTTTTTTACTGTGACTTTTGACTCTTTCCGTTCCTTAGCTGTGTAAATATTACATTATGAATTATTTACAGCTTTGAGTATGTGAAAACCTCAGGATATCACTCCCTCAGTCTTTAAGCCTGCTTTTTTGTAAAACTGTGTACCGTATGATTTAAATAGAATGGTAAGTATGCCACTCACCACACAGTAGGTTTTCTATACATGTGGAGTCATGTCTCTGATTATAGAAAGCATGTAGCACAGAAAAAAGCATTTTATACTGATAACAAGGAAAATGTTTCTGAGTAATCTACCAGAAAATAATCTTATAGAAAATGGTGTTTTCCCCCTGTTTAAGAAAAGACATGAATCTATAATCTGTTTCAAAATAAATTAACATCTATCTATGCTGTCTATGGGGTTGCACAGAGTCGGACACAACTGAAGTGACTTAGCAATTAGCAAAATGAATGATTGATATTTTAGTTGAACATTGTTTTAATTTTGAATTTATTTGAAAATTAATTTCTGTGTAAACATATGCAGTCCTTATTTGTGATGCTTATCCCATGTGTGTGTGTATGTGTGTGTGTGTGTTATGATGGGAAAATGTTTTTTGAGGAATAAATGGGAGAGAGTGAGGGTGGTAAATTTTGTTTGATATCATTGTAATTTTCCAATATTTGAAAATATTGAAATAGTACATACCAGTCTAATACTGTAGTTTTAAAAAAATAAATGGTATGAGTTGTTACCAAGGGTGAGAGGGAAGGGGACAATATAGGTGTTTGGGATGAAGGGATGTGAACTACTATGCATAAAATAAATGAAGACAAAGATATATTGTTCAGCAAGGTAAATACAACCATTGTATAATAACTTTAAAGGGAATATAATCTATAAAAATCTTGAATCACTAGATTATATACCTGAAACTAATATAGTAAATAAACTATCAGTTCAGTCACTCAGTCATGTCCAACTCTTTGTGACCCTATGGGCTGCAGCATGCCAGGTTTCCCTGTCCATCACCAACTCCAGGAGCCTACTCAAACTCATGTCCATCGAGTCAGCGATGCCATTCAACCATCCTCATCCTCTGCAGTCACTTCTCCTCCCGCCTTCAATCTTTCCCTGCATCAGGGTCTTTTCCAAATCAGTCAATTCTTCACATCAGGTGGTCAAAGTTTTGGAGCTTCAGCTTCATCGTCAGTCCTTTCAATGACTATTCAGGACTGATTGCCTTTAGGATGGACTGGTTGGATCTCCTTGCAGTCCAAGGGACTCTCAAGAGTCTTCTCCAACACCACAGTTCAAAAGCATCAATTCTTCAGCACTCAGCTTTCTTTATGTTCCAACTCACACCCATACATTACTACTGAAAAAACCATAGATTTGACTAGATAGACCTTCTTGGTAAAGTAATGTTTCTGCTTCTTAATATGCTGTCTAGGTTGGTCATAGCTTTTCTTCCAAGGAGCAAGTGTTTTTTAATATAATAAGAAGCAGTATGTACACATATCATTAAAAAATCCCAAACATATGACAGACACTAAGAACAGATATTGGATCTAAGGAAAAATTCCACAAGACAGAGACTCTATCACAGACATTCTTCCAGTCTTAAAGGAGAAGTGGTAGAAATGTTTACAGAAACAGAATAGCCTCAGAAAACCACATACTTGTTCAGAAACTTAGAAGGTCCAGTTCAGAGAGTTGATGACTTGGTTCTCTACAGTACGGCTGCTGCTGCTGCTGCTAAGTCGCTTCAGTCATGTCCAACGCTGTGCGACCCCATAGACGGCAGCCCACCAGGCTCCCATATCCCTGGGATTCTCCAGGCAAGAACACTGGAGTGGGGCGCCATTGCCTGCTCCACTACAGCATGGAGACTCTACATAAACACAAGTCACAAAGAAGAGGAAACTTCAAGATGAAAGTCATGCAGTTAAACATGAAAACTTCTACCAGAAACAGTAACTCAACTAGTTAGTTACAGCAGAATCAAGTTACCTATTGAATTTTACTTTTATTAAGAGCAAATGAAATTATCAAAATTAAAAATTCTTCCTTTAGTGTTTATTTTACAGTGAAATAAATTATAATAGGCAATATGATGTCAAAAAAACTGATCATGATGCTTTGCCCCAGATACTGATGCATTTCTGAGTCTCTACCAAGACTCTTTCACTTACTGCCAACATACAATTGGGGTCATTGTGAATCTTACTGAGTCTTGCTCTTTTGATCTTGATGTGAAACTAAAAACCAATTAAAATCTTGGGATTGGCAACACTTTCTTTGGACATGAAATGCGCTAACTCTAAAGAAAGAAAAAGTGATAAATCAAATTTTACTCAAATTAAAAGCATCTGCTGTCTAGAACACACCATTAAGAAAATGAGAAGTCCATGGGTTTATTTCTAGGCTGGCTTTCTATACTATTCCATTGATCTATATTTATTTTTGTGCCACTATCGTACTGTCTTGATGACTGTACCTTGGTAGTATAGTCTAAAATCAGGGAGCCAGATTCCTCCAGCTCCATTTTTCTTTAAGATCACTTTAATCATTTAGGATCTTTTATGTTTCCATACAAATTTAAACAATTTTTGTTCTATTTCTATGAAAAATGTCATTGGCAATTTGATAGAAACATTGAAACTGTAGATTGTTCGGGGTAATAATATAGTCTTTTTTGCAATATTGATTCTTCTAATCCAAGAACTGGAGAAGGCAATGGCACCCTACTCCAGTACTCTTGCCTGGAAAATCCCATGGACAGAGGAGCCTGGTGGGCTGCAGTCCATGGGGTTGCTGAGGGTTGGACATGACTGAGTGACTTCACTTTCAGTTTTCACTTTCATGCATTGGAGAAGGAAATGGCAACTCACTCCAGTGTTCTTGCCTGGAGAATCCCAGGGGCAGTGGAGCCTGGTGGGCTGCCGTCTATGGTGTCACACAGAGTCCAAGAACATGGTATACCTTTCCATTTGTTTATGTCACCTTTGATTTTTTTTTTTTTTTGATCTGACAAAAGACTCGCATCTATAATATATAAACTTACAATGAAATAGCAAGAAGACAAATAATCTAGTTAGAAAAGATGGGCAAAAAATTTGCAGACACCATCAGAAAAGGTGATATAAAAATGCCAATAAGCCTATGTAAAAATGCTCAATGAGATGGTTGGGTGGCTTTACTAACTCAATGGACATGAGTTTGAGCAAGCTCCAGGAGCTGGTGATGGACAAGGAAGCCTGGCATGCTGCAGTCCATGGGCTGCAAAGAGTCAGACATCACTAAGCAATCGATCTGAACTGATCATTGACCACGAGATTTAATTAAACCATATGACCTATGATTGCATACATTGGAAGAATTAAAACTGAAAAGAGAGTAGCTTAGAGATGGATGAACTTGCATGATTCTCACCTTTCCTTTCAAAAATTCCTTTGCTCCCTGCTCATATCTGAGCTGGCTTCTCCCAAGGAATATTTGCACACATTCCTTGTTTCTGCTCAGTTTCTTGGGTAATCCAGCTAATATAGGAGAAGTCATAAATCAGGCTAACAGGAAGGGATTTTAGAACTGAATTAAACCCTATCTGATAGTAGGCAGGAGCCCTTAGCAGGTAATAACCTGAGTACATACTGGTTCCATAATTATTCAAATTTTAATCTATGAGTAATTGTAATGTGGTACAGATACAAGCAGATGGTAAGAAGGTGAGAAATTCATGGCTACATCATTTTATTTATTTATTTTTGGTTAGGGTGTGATGATAAACTAAGAACTGTGAAGCATAATAGAAGTTTTGATAGTGCTGTATTTTTAGACACCTAGAATGATAAGCTCAGATCAAGTAATTGACAAGCTAATCACTCTAATCCATATTCTAAACTAATCAATCTAATCAATATTCTAAGCTCTGAAAGGCTTAAAGGGGTGCTTTCCTTGTGGCTTTTCTGAAGTCACACTAAGCATTTGGATGTTGTAGGACTGCAGGAGGCAAGTGGTTTTCCATACTGAAGTCAGTGCTGGATTAGAAATGAGCAAGGCTCTAAGCTTTGGGACGCAGATATTATGGTGAAGGGCCATGAAAATCTGGAACTCTCAAATGTGGAGGACTTGTCTGGCCACCTTTCTGGCCCCTTGCTCCTCCTCAGAGGAGCGAGCCCCCCTTATATGGAGAGTAACCTCACCTGCTGAAGGCACTGGTTCTCTACCTGCCCCCTCGTGGGCCATTGCCACACTACAATTCAGCAGAACCTAAACATAAAAATTTCTCCACACAGCCTATATGGGTAAAGAATTGCAGAAGTTAATATGTGCTAGCAGGAAACAAGGAATTACATGAGAAAATAGTTCTGGAGCAAGAGGGTTGTCAAATACGAGGTTCCATGGGAAAAAATAATTGATGTGGGATGATTCACACCATCTGTGGAACTTGATGTTTTGACAAAAATACTTAGAGCTGATTCTAATAATTTTCTGGGGACACTTGCTTAGGGCCTGGACACGAAAGTGGACTCTTATAAATGAACTTCCCTAAGAAATGGCAACCCACTCCAGTGTTCTTACCTGGAGAATCCCAGGGATGGGGAGCCTGGTGGGCTGCTGTCTATGGGGTCACACAGAGTCGGACACGACTGAAATGACTTAGCAGCAGCAACACAGTACTGAAAAGGAATAAAGAGGTCCAAGTTGGTGAGTGTGTTAGATTTGGAGACTTTTGTAGGCATTACCTAAAACCTGTTTCCTCTGTGAGGTTGCAGAGATATTAACAAATCAAAATATTCATGAGTTCAAGCTAGAGGACAGCTGACTGGGGTCCTGCTCAATTTATATAATCATTTAATTTAAGAGATGACAGTTAGAAAGACCTTAGCTGCCACAATAAAAGCATTCAGTCCCTCATGCAAGTTCCAGACATAATTTAGATTGCAATATTGATGGAAAATGAAATTCATTGATTAAGGGGGAGCTCAGATCTTCTTTAGTAAGAGTTCAGCAATACCACCACAAAATTATGCACTAATTATTCCTTTAGTCTTCCTCCAAAGAGACTTATGGTCATTTGTCAACTGTGTATTGGGTTCACAGACACACTCCTGAATTTTCAGATTGTTTGTTATGAGCTTGAAGCTAAAATATATATCAAACGCTTGAAACCCTGGATGGATCCTCTGGCTAGCTGAGAGCTAAGAAGCCAGTTGACAAATCACTTTTTAGCTTGAATGTGTCCCATAATGTGCAATAGATAGGACCATCTACTCTGTGGCCTTCTCTCTAGTTCATAGGTGTATAACTGAGATAGATGTCCTTAGCAACAGAGAATAGTTAGGTTAGTTCATGGTCTGGAGCATGCATAATGGGGCTTTCCTGGTGGTTCAGTGGTAAAGAAAATGCCTTCCAGTGTAGGAGATGCAGGTTTGATCCCTGGGTTGGGAAGATCTCCTGGAGAAGGAAATGGCAAGCCACTCCAGTATTCTTGCCTGAAAAATTCCATGGACAGAGGAGCCTGGCTGGCTATAGTCCATAGGGTCCCACTGCACACAGGAAGAGCAAATCTTTGTTCAATGAGATAGTGATTCAGAGGCATTACTGCCTACTGGAGGGATTGTGGAAATTGTACCTCCAGGGAAGTTTTTAAAGATGGTTGGTGTCTTAGTTTCAGCTGCTCAAACACAATACCACACACCAGGTGGTTTAAAAAATATTTACTTCCTACAGTTCTGCAGTCTGGGAAGTTCAAGGTCAAGGCACCAGCAGATTCAGAGCTGAATGAGGGCCCCTTTCCTGCCCTGCCAACAGCCGCAACTCTTACAGCTGCACATGGCATCGTGACTTCAGTTTCTTGCTACAAGCACACTCATTCCATTCATGAGGGCTCCACTCTCACGACCTCATTTATTCTTTTATTTTCTAATTTTTTTGGTCACTCCTGTTAGGGAAATTAAATAGTCTTGTTTAGACTTTGGAGACAAAGCAGAGTAGGTCTCTGACCTTGCTTCTGACCTGCCTGGACACTGCCCTGTCTGTGAGTGTCTTGACTGCCTGCCGTGAGTGCAAGCCTTGCAGCACCGAAGATAAAATAAGGAAGGAATCATAAGATTGTTGAGCCCTGGGAAGGAGTTTGGCCAACCAAGTACCAGAGTTAACAACATTCCCAGTTTTATAAGACAAAACAAACAGCATTAACATGAAACGATAGCTCAATTTGCTCACAGATTGATGATGATATCAGTTTGCTTCCTGGGGTTGTAAAGTGGAACCGCAATTTTTGAAGTCTCACCCACTGAGAGGATGTGCTGCTGGGACCTTTTCCCAGCTGGGAATCCAGGCGTGCTGCGACACAGGACTCACCACTGCTGATTGAGTCTGGACGTTGGTCAAAACCCAGTTTGGTGATGTATCCTCTGCTGTTTCTATTTTTCTTTTCTTTCAATGTTAACATAGTGAAAGTAAGCTAGATAATTATCTAATAAATATTTATACTATTTGTATGGAATGACTGGCTTATTTTCTTAACAAATCCTTTGAACCTGAGACAAAGTGAAAACTTTCTGCAAAACAATGCCACAAAACATGTGGAAACTTAGTTCCTTGACCAGGGATAGAATCTGTGCCCTCTGCAGCGGAAGACATATAACATTTATTATATGTACATTTTCTCTTTTTTAATATAAATTTATTTAATTGAAGGTTAATTACTTTACAATATTGTATTGGTTTCGCCATACATCAACATGAATCCGCCACAGGTATACATTTTCAATTTGTACAAATATAGCAAGTATGTTAGAGAAGAATGTATCATTTTTTCACAGTCTTGAAGTGCAGAACTTTTTATTGTTCAATGAATGTGTGTGTGCATTAGGTGCTCAGTCATGTCTGACTCTTTTGGAACCCCATGAGCTGTAGCCCGCTGTACCCTCCTCATGGAATTCTGCAGGAAAGAATATGGGTAGCCATTCCCTTCTCCAGGGGATCTTCCCCACTGAGGGATCTTGGATGGATCTCTTGAATTGCAGGCAGATTCCTTACCATCTGAACCACTAGGGAACCCCTGTTCAATGAATAGTTGTTAATTGTGTTTTTCAAATTTTGTCTTAGACACTTTTTTATGCTTGACCTAGCAGTAATTGAGAGTTTCAAAGTCTCCCAGATGATGCTGAATCGCCAGTTTCTTCCCATTGTTCTATTAAATTTATTTTATTTTAGGGTCACTCTAAAGAATAAACAACACACTCATTATTGTGAATTGAAACCTATATAATATGTTAGGAATATGTCTTACATTATGTCATAAATCCACTTGATCTCCTTCCTGTCTTCAGCTGCTATTTTCCTGGAAAATTTTATTATACCTGTACTTTCAGCATTTCTATGTCCAGTGTGTTATTCTTCTAGGAAGAGCATGCTATATTTATTTTCAGTCTGACAGGCTCTGTTCTTGAACTGTCACATTTTGCTTATTTTAATTTATGGTAAAGTTTGTTATCTCTGGAATTTTATCATCATACATTTATTCTTTGTATTTACTTCTCTTTTATTATGCTCTTGTTCTTTCTCCTATGATTTTAGAGAACAGCTATTGAAATACAACAAATACACAGATAAAGGCATTATCTTCAATATGCAGCCTAATGAATTTCTACCCAGTTGAACAATAAGAATTATGTCAGTCTGGTGAAGCCTCTGCATATTGTATCCCAACTCCACACTGTGTATACTTTGCAAAGATTTTTTTTTGATCAGTATATTCTGATGTTCACCAACTATAGGTAAAATTTGTCTTTGTTTAAAATTATATAAATATATGCAATTTCTTCTTTTGTACCTGGTTTTTACTCAACATTATGTTTGAGTATGTGTCCTTTCTAGTACAGGTAGGCATGATTCATTCACTTTCATTTTTTAATACATTATAATTTATATATACATTCTACTGTTGATGCACATGTGTTGTTATCAGTTCTGGCCTCTTACAAACAATACAGTTACAGACATTGCTGTACGTGTTTTGGGTTTTACCAGTTTACACTCTCATATATCTTTCCTGAATCATCTTGCCAAACACTTTCAGGCAGGAGGGTAAAATAATCCTTTTTACATCTTATTTGGAAATGTGAGGTCTCTTGAGTCAAGTATGATTCCAGCAGCCTTTAGCTTAGGGCTATTTTTCACCCATCACTAAGTCAACATCCTTCCTTATACCTTGCCCAATGTTCCCTCAGTTAGTCCCTTGGATTGCAAGAGACCAAACTAGTCAATCCTAAAGGATATCAACCCTGAACAGTCATTGGAAGGACTGATGCTGAAGTTGAAGCTCCAATACTTTGGCCACCGGATGCAAAGAGCTGACTCATAGGAAAAGACCCTGATGCTGGGAAAGATTGAAGGCAAAATAAGAAGGAGGTGACAGAGGATAAGATGGCTGGATGGCATCACTGACTCAATAGGCATGAATTTGAACAAACTCTGGAAGTTAGTGAAGGATATAGGGGCCTGGCATGTTGCAGTCCACAGGGTTGCAAAGAGTCAGAAACAATAAATGAACAACAACAACATCCAAGTTGATTGGAATGCGAATCAAACCATCTCTGGTCCTGTGTAAGCTTAGCACTATTTTCTTCAACCCTATAATGTGTGTTTTGTTTTGTTTTTTCCTCCTGGTATCAATTCTCTCCCATGCAAGTGCTGGATTATAAAAAGGAATGTAGAAAATCTCAAGCACAGAAATCCATAATGTTTGATTTTTAATTATATTTTTAAACAGCTGTTGATCATAAATAGATTGCATTTAGAACCAAAAGCCTTGCTGATATCTTTGTTTTTATAGATTGTCTACAGAATCATTTGAATTGTCTTTTAAATTTTTCCATAAAAATTGATGAAACACCAGTTTATTTCATGTTTAAACAGTTTTTTAAAATATTTTTAATAAACTTGCTGATATTTCCAGAATATTATTGAATATTGCAAATAAAAAGATTTAGTAAAGACTACGATTCCATTCATCTTTTCTTACTGAACTTTGTGTTTACTATAGATTATTCTGTACTGAATCCTTTTCAGGGTAAATGCATTTTCTATCCCCAGTTTGCTATCAAATATCTTTCATTTGAATAGTTATTGAAAAAATTTAATGCCTGTATCATGATAAATTGTATCCTATAAAGCCTTAAATTATTTTTTGGTGTCTGTCCTGACTCTATCCTTTTTTGTCTTATTATTTTTTTAAAATAAACAGTCCCTTTGAAATTTTTCTATGTATTGATATTTTATTCACTTAAACTCTTAAATCTGAGGGTAATCTTACATTATTTTTTGCCGGGGTCCAGCCCCGCTGGATCCAGAGAATTCAAAGAGTGGACAGAGTCAGCGATTGATTTAGAGAGAGATAAGGAAAGAATGTTGTAGATAAGAAAATAGAGGAGAGAAAGAGGCTGATATTCCTTGATTTATACAGAAAATCAATAAAGTCTCAAGACAAGAGACTTGCACCATCTACATAAGGCCACAGGTGCCCTCCCGGTCTCCTGAGGGAATGAAGACGCAGCGTGCCTTCCCGTTCAGGTCTTAGAAACCCAGGCAAATAAGTAGACACAGTGGATCTATGTATTCCAGATGGGAACTGGCCTGAAAGAGCGAGTAAGGGGAGGAGAGAGAGAATGATTGACACAGGAAGACCAAGCTGTTTCAGTGAGCGAGGCCCAGTAACTTTATTTTCAAAAGGACTTTTCTACCTTTCCCACAAATGATGTTGTGTACATTATCTTCTGGCCTTGGAGGCCTGTGAAACATTTTAAGACCCTCTTTTGATAAAGGCTGCTCAACCAGAAAACTTATTTTCCCTTGAAGTGTTTTTTCTTTATATTTCTAATCTATGTCAGCCTCAGAAAGTATCTAACAAAGTTACATTTTCACTAAGCAAAGGTGCAGTAAGTTACAACAAAGAACCAATTAGCTCAAAAGTCTGATGTGGTCAGTTTCAAGGCTACATTTGTTTTTTCTTACATTCTAACTATGTTAACGAATGTGCTCTCAGGTGCACAGCGGATAAGAGATATGGGAACTTAGCAACAAGCATTGGCCCAATAATGAAATCCTACACCAGCGCTACTCTAATAACTTTTAACTCTTTGAAAGGCTCTATGTTTTAGGCTTCCCGTGCCTCTCACAGTTGGGGGGCTGTAAACAATCACATGCATAGTTTTAAAAGTCCGAGTAAGGCAAGTTAGAGAGCCATCAGAGGGGTTTGCTCTGAAACACTCCTTTTGTATGGCAGGAGACTGTTACTGGAGCTCTAAGTTAATTTTTTCCAGAGAAAGGTGGTCAGGGGACAGCCCCTCCTTGTAATATCAGAAGAATAGCTGGAAAGCATAATGCAGTAAGGCAGGCAACTCTGGTTTTTGGGGGTAGATGCTCAGGAAAATCCAGGGGGAATCCCTGAAGCCAGATCAGGCCTTTGCGTATGTCAGTCTTTCTTCTTCATGACCTTTGCCAGGGGCGGGATTCCTCCCAGCGCTGGCTCCCAGCAATTTTTGTAAAATTCCCAGAAATTTTTATTGAACACGATTTTTACACAATTAACTTTTAAAATTACAATAATTTAATCAGATATATTTCAGACATTCTCACTGCATCTTTCATATCTTAGATTTTTTATGTATATTTAATATACAAAGGAGGACGTCAAGGTTGTATACTGTCACCCTGCTTATTTAACTTACATGCAGAGTACATCATGAGAAACGCTGGGCTGGAAGAAACACGAGCTGGAATCAAGATTGCTGGGAGAAATATCAATAACCTCAGATAGGCAGATGACACCACCCTTATGGCAGAAAGTGAAGAGGAACTAAAAAGCCTCTTGATGAAAGTGAAAGAGGAGAGTGCAAAGGTTGGCTTAAAGCTCAACATTCAGAAAACTAAGATCATGGCATCTGGTCCCATCACTTCATGAGAAATAGATGAGGAAACAGTGGAAACAGTGTCAGGCTTTATTTTGGGGGGCTCCAAAATCACTGCAGATGGTGACTGCAACCATGAAATTAAAAGACACATACTCCTTGGAAGGAAAGTTATGACCAACCTAGATAGCATATTGAAAAGCAGAGACATTACTTTGCCAGCAAAGGTCCGTCTGATCAAGGCTATGGTTTTTCCAGTGGTCATGTATGGATGTGAGAGTTGGACTGTGAAGGAAGCTGAACGCTGAAGAATTGATGCTTTTGAACTGTGGTGTTGGAGAAGACTTTTGAGAGTCCCTTGGACTGCAAAGAGATCCAAACAGTCTATTCTAAAGGAGATCAGCCCCGGTGTTCTTTGGAAGGAATGATCCTAAAGCTGAAACTCCAGTACTTCGGCCACTTCATGCGAAGAGTTGACTCATTGGAAAAGACTCTGATGCTGGGAGGGACTGGGGGCAGGAGGAGAAGGGGACGACCAAGGATGAGATGGCTGGATGGCATCACTGACTCGATGGACGTGAGTCTGAGTGAACTCCGGGAGTTGGTGATGGACAGGGAGGCCTGGCGTGCTGCGATTCATGGGGTCGCAAAGAGTCGGACACGACTGAGCGACTGAACTGAACTGAACTGCTGATATTTATATATGCATATTATCCTCGTAGCTGTCAGTTCATAAATTCTTTCTGTAACAAAATTTAATCTGTTGCTTGATCCAGTTATTAAATGCTTAATTCCAGCTATTATATTTCATTTCTGGTAGTTTTTTCTTGTTCTGTTTTACATTCTCATCTTTTTCATCACAGAATATGCTTTTCCACTTGATTCTCAGTCCTTCTTATATTTATTCAGTTATTTAAAGCAGTTTTATTTGATGGAACCTTTTATGTTATGGTCTTTTTGTAGATTGTCCTATATCCTGGTATTCTTGGAGTGAGAGTATTCCTGCTATTTTGTCTCTGATGAGTTTTGTTCCTGATGAATCTTTACTGTGGCATTTCCCCTTTATTTTACTGTTGTTATTTGTTAGCTCATTTTCAGTGGAGGATTTTTTGGTTGGTTGGTTGGTTTATGTCATGCAAGACCGTTTGGCACCCCTGTGCCTGTTTCTTCTCAGGGAACTTTTGTTTCTGTCTCTCCCCATTACTGACATATGCTACCAAATACATTCTCTCTTTCTAGGTCATCTGGTAGCAACTGAGTCCAGCAAATGTAGACAACGATCATGCATACTGTATAATTCAGTGATTTTAATTTCCTATGTGATTTATTTTCTTTTCTTGAATTTCTTTTCATAATCTTGGGCAGAAACTGTGTATAACCATGTATCTAGACTAGTAGAAATGGCTTGTTAGTTCCCCCTCCACTGATGAACAGCCCTGCTAGGTCCCAACTCGATTCTCAAGCTTTGTGCTTTCTTTGCTCCAGCAATGTCCTGCTTCACATGCTTTGCGAGGTAGCTTTCAATTTCCACTCACTTACTATGTATGGCCTTGGGACTATCTTAATCTACGTCTAATTTTTCTTTATCCACAGTTACTCATGCTTTATCTGAAGGTTAGAAAAAATTATGACAAAATGTTAGATTTATCATTCTGTGTTTATGACTAAATAAAAACATGGGAAAAATATTTCTACAGTAGCATATTTAGGACGGAGAAGGCGGTGGCACCCCACTCCAGTACTCTTGCCTGGAAAATCCCATGGACAGAGGAGCCTGGTAGGCTGTGGTCCATGGGGTCGCGAAGAGTCGGACACAACTGAGTGACTTCCCTTTCATTTTTCACTTTCATGCATTGGAGAAGGAAATGGCAACCCACTCCAGTGTTCTTGCCTGGAGAATCCCAGGGACGGGGGAGCCTGGTGGGCTGTCGACTATGGCATCACAGAGAGTCGGACACAACTGAAGTGACTTAGCAGCAGCAGCAGCATATTTAGGAAGAAAAGAAATGATTGAAAGTCACTGCTTCAGCCATTCGCATTATTAAAACATATGATCAGGATTCACCACTGTATGGAGAGTGAATGGGCAGTTGTTCTGTAGCTAAGTTGTGTCTGATGCTACGACCCGTGGACTGCATCACGCAGGCTCCTTTATCCTCCACTATCTGCATTTGTGTGGTAGGAGGACACAAAATTTTACAAAGCAATCAAGTGCCAGGCATATATTGGTGGTATATTACTTGCTTTAATTAGGAATGGCTCCGTTAATCCACATCCCCCTGTGAATAATGACCCTGAAGCACCGAGAACAGCAATTTCAAGATAAGCTGTGCTAGATAACTCACATTACTTATTTCAAACTTATTTTAAGTTTGTTCTAAGAAAATGCAAAAACTCTGACAGAAGAAATAGTGAGTGGTTTGCACTTGAGTTTCCCCAACACCATCATTAACATTTGAGGACTCTGTATTCCATCATTTTAAGTTATGGAATGGCACACCTGATACACCCGCAGTAACTCATGACTCCACTCTTCATCAAAAATAAGCTGTTATGGAAAGTTCCATAAATTCAGCCTGTAGAATGTAGAAGGTTTCATTAAGTAAGATTTGGTGTGGGAATAACAGAGCTTTACTCATAAATACAATATGGTTAAAATGAACTCTCCCAAGAAAGAAATAAATCAACTCTTAATTACATTGATGCACTGGATGATACCATCTCATTATTAAAGAAGAAAATCAGTGTATACAAACAATGTATTTTCATAATTTATAACTACATATGTTGCTGAATTTTTAAAAGTATGTCCCATTTAAAACTATAAAACAAATCTTTTATTCCTCAGTCTTTTGCCACAGAAGCAAACATCTCACTGAGTTCATTTTATATGTGGAGACTACAGGGATCTGGAACCATGTGTCAGAGATACTCTCCTTCATTTTAAATATATTGATCCTGTTACTCTGGTGACATTGATTCTATGAAGGGGTTGTTTAAAGGCAGATAATTAGTGTTGAGCCATACAAGCAAACCAATTGTCTCAGACTTTTAAAATGATAGAGAAATTACATTTTCTCAATAAAAATTATAGCTCACCCAGCCCTCTATGTCAAAAGGTTGGTTTAGAATTGGTGCTATAAATGAAGCATTTCTTCTTTTGTTTTGGCCCTTCTAAAATTTGTTTCAAAAATATCTTCCTGACTTTGATCTTCAGTTAAATTTCAATGAGAATCAATGCTGGTCAGTAGTCCCCCTTGCCTGCCTATAGGAAGCAATAATATGCCCAAGAGTATAAACAAACCAAAGAAGAGTGTGGTAATCCTTTTTTTTATTCTCTTTAGAAGGAAGCAGAGGAAGCTCATTAATAAATAAATGATGCCACAAGGGTTCTTATTCATCTTCTGTCATGTAACCCTACAAATTTGAAACGTGTTTTATTTGGTCTTTGTTTTATTTAATGAAAAGGAAACAGACCTAGAGACATTAGATAATTAGCTCAAGTTTAAACAGACATACCTGGGACTTAAGTTCACTTTTGATTATAAAACCAATTATCTTCTCCTTCTAATATTATTTCCTTGTATGTGTGTGATTTTCTTAATAAAAAAATAAATAGAGTGCAAATTTCTCTATGGTAAAAATGTGCTTCTACCTGGCAAAATAAAATGTATGATGCATGTGTGTGTGTGTTAGTCACTCAGTCATGTCCAACTCTTGTGACCCCACAGACTGTGGCCCACCAGGCTTCTCTGTCCATGGGATTCTCAGGCAAGAATACTGGAGTGGGTTGCCATTCCCTTCTCCAGAGGAAATTTCCAACCCAGGGATCGAACCCCGGTCTCCTGTATCACAGGCAGGTTCTTTACTGTGTGAGCCACAGGGAAGTCTTATATGATGCATAAGTTACTCAGTAATTTCCCATTCAAGAATAATCAACGTACAGCAACAAAAACAACATGTTTTTGTTATTTGCTTTTTGGGATTTTAGTGGTCATTATGTGTCATCCATTCTTCAAATCGTTTTTACCTGTTAATTCATATATTCTACACTACACTCCCGTGAGTTAGACACTATTTAAAATATTGGAAAATATTAGAACTTTAAAAAAGATTTTAAAATAAATGTTTAAACCATATACCTTTATGATATTCCAAATACATTTGAAATATTATAACTTTTCAAAATATTTTAAATTGGAAACATAAATTTAAAATGTATAGCCCTTTTAAAATGGAGAACTTAAGGCAGCATTGAGGCTGGGATTGGGCCGTGAGCCCAGGGCTTGTGACTTCGGTCTGGAGTCAGGGATATTACACAGAACACTGTCAGTTTCTCACATTTATGGTTCACTGACTTTATATTTCAGTTCAGTTCAGTCACTCAGTGGTGTCCAACTCTTTGAGGCCCCATGGACTGTCACACGTCACACTTCCCTGCCCATCACCAACTTCCAGAGCTTGCTCAAACTCATGTCCATTGATTGGTGATGCCTTTTGGTACTGCAAAATATAAAGTCTCTCACTGTTTCCATTGTTTCCCTATTTGCCATGAAGTGATGGGACCAGATGCCATGATCTTAGTTTTCTGAATGTTGAGTTTTTAGCCAACTTTTTCACTCTCCTCTTTCACTTTCATCAAGAGGTTCTTTAGCTCTTCTTCACTTTCTGCCACAAGGGTGGTATCATCTGCATATCTGAGGTTATTGATATTTCTCCCAGCAATCTTGATTCCACCTTACGCTTCCTCCAGCCCAGCATTTTGCATGATTTATTCTGCATATAAGTTAAATAAGCAGAGTGACAATATACAGCCTTGACGTGCTCCTTTCTGGATTTGGAACCAGTCTGTTGTTCCACGTCCAGTTCTAATTGTTGCTTCTTGACCTGCATATACATTTCTCAGGAGGCAGGTCAGGTGGTTTGGTATTTCCATCTCAAAGAATTTTCCACAGTTTGTTTTGATCCACACAGTCAAAGGCTTTGGTGTAGTCAATAAAGTCAAAGTAGATGTTTTTCTGGAACTCTCTTGCTTTTTTGATGTTCCAACAGATGTTGGCAATTTGATCTCTGGTTCCTCTGCCTTTTCTAAAACCTGCTTGAACATCTGGAATTTCATGATTCATGTACTATTGAAACCTAACTTGGAAAATTTTGAACATTACTTTTCTAGCTTGTGAGATGAGTGCAATTGTGCAGTAGTTTGAACATTCTTTGGCGTCGACTGACTTTATATTTACTTACAAAATATTTTGTAAACAGGTTTTACAATTACTTGTAATCTGTGGAGACATTAACTGAATGCTTGTCTGCAGTAGAGCTAAGTGTATAGAGTGCATACCTTCCTTTTCAGCAAATTGGATTCTCTTTGTATTTATCCTATTTGGGATTTATTGAGTTCCTTGGGTCTGTAACTTAATATATGCTATCAAATTTCAGACATTTTCAGCATTTATGTTTTCCATTACTTTGCCCTGTCAATATTTCTTCCTGCTCTATTTCCCATTATTCACAAGTGGAACAAGTCTCTAAAGTTCTGTTCATTTTCCTTCAAAGTTTTTCTCTCTTGATTTAGATTAGATAATTTCTATCAGTATTTATTCAACTTTACTGATTCTTCCCCCTGATATCCCATTCTAGTGCTGCAGCTATATAGTAACATTTTCATCTCAGATTTTATATATTTCAGTTTTGGAATTCCCATTCTTTATACTCTCCATCCCTATTTGCTGACTCATTGTAAACAAATGTTCAATTATTTATGTAAATGCACTTGTATTTCATTATTGAAACAGATTTATAGTAGCTGCCTTGAAGTCTTTTTTTTTTAATATAACATAGGCACAACTCAAATATCATCTTCATTAAAACTGTTTGTCCCCATGAGTATGGGTTACAGTTTCCTGTTCCATCACAGGTCTTGCATTTTGGGTGAAAACTGAACTCTGATAACATATTATAGCAATTTGGCTTCCGAGATGGCTTAGTGGTAAAGAACCTGCCTGCAGTGAACCCGAGTTCAGTCCCTGGGTTGGAAAGATCCCCTGAAGAAAGGAATGGTTATCCACTCCAGTATTTTTGCCTGGAGAATTCCACGGACAGAGGAACCTGTGGGCAGTAGTAATGGACAGTAGTCCAAAGAGTTGATGACTGGGTGACTGACATTTTACAGCAACCATCATCTTTGATTTGTTTTCCTGATAGATCTTGATTATCATTAGTTAAGTGACACCCAGGCTTACAAAGCCATGTGCAGGTGCCAATATTTTTGTTAAATTTGTTTTAGTTTTGTTTATTTGTTTTAAAATTTTTAGCACATCCTTCTCAGAGGGTTGCTTATAGATCTGCATAGTCTAATTATCAACCATATTTCAGTATAGATTACACTTCAGTCCTGTATCAAGTGACCTTAGGAAACAGCAAAAATAGTTCACAATTATCCAGCTAAATGTTTACTTCTAAAAATTTGCATGCTAATTTTTGTTCCTTGTTTTCGCTATCTACAATGAGTAACATCAAAAATTATACTCAAGAAGTTACCAAGTTGTTTGAAGGACTTGTGGTTGATTATAAGACTACTGACAGAACAAATGTCATGCAGTCCTGCTCAAAATTAAATCTTTTAAAGGAAAAATGTTGCATCTTTTTGTAGGTCTGAAGATTTGGTATCACCTGCCCTCAGCACTGTGAAGGCAGAGGTCACTGATGGCCTGATCTCAGTGCTGGCTGTAAGACTTCAGGTAGGAAGGACAATGAGGTGTCTTGACTCCATCATTTCCCTTCCTCCGGCTTCTCACTGTTTTGTTAATCCGCCACTTCTTTAAAAAGGACTGAGACTCTATTATCATATATGTATCTCCCCAATGTGCTCTCTAAGTTGTTCATTTCAGTCGCTCAGTCGTGTCTGACTCTTTGCGACTCCATGCTACCACTTTTCCTCTGTCATCTGCTTTCTTTCTTTTCTCTTCTTGATCCTTAGCAGTCTCTCCAGTCTTTCTAGTAGATGTAGAGCTAAGTTTGGAGAGACTTATTTGCCTTGCTAAGTTTTCCAACACTAGGCAGATATTAATATAACATATTAAGCAAGTCACTTGACTTTCACTGCAGAATGACTTATTGCCATGTCATATATCTCTTTTAAAACTATAACATGGAACTCACAGTTTGGGTACTCATCAATTGTTTAAAGTTTGAGCTATCTTCTATAAAATGCCAGTAAAATGTCAAAATAAGAATGTTACTCATTTTTTTAGAATGCTACTCTTAAAAGTTGGTGATGGACAGGGAGACCTGGCGTGCTGCGATTCATGGGGTTGCAAAGAGTCGGACACGACTGAGCGACTGAACTGAACTGAACTGGACTCTTAAAAATAGTCAAAAGTTGCATATTCTAGCAAATTATTTCTTATGACTTTTCAAGCTTTATTCCTACATACTGTTAGATTAATAGAAAGCCACAAATCTGCTCTGAGATTTTTTCATATTACCAAAAATTGTTTTCAGAATTTGGAATTAAAAAATTGTTACTTTGCTTTGGAAAAATATGTTCCCTTTTTTTGAAGAAACACTGGAAGCTTTTTAAAGTTTTCCTGGAAATTGTGCTCTGTTATACTGTTTCTTGGCACAGTATTACTGTATGAAATTTTATTTTCCTTTGCTACTTATACAATGGACTTTTTATTTTGATTCTTATTTGTCTCAAGCTGCTTTGTAAGAAAACAATATGATCAACTACTCAGATACATACTGTAAAATGTATTTCAATATCCATTTAGAGAATTGGAGAGATTTATCATCATCATCACTGACAACATCATCATTATAACTTCTTTAGCCCAATACAACTCCTATTTCCTTGTTTTTACTGAAGTTTTCTTATATCCATGCCTACTTTGTCTATATTTCAGTTCTGTATCAATGCTCCCCCAGCCCAAACCATTGTTGTATCCTGAATATCACTTTCTTATCCTAGAAGTCCTCCTCTATGATCCAATGCAGAACTTGGAAATTTATTATAATAATAACTTCAAAAAGTGTTTGCATAGCTATTCTTGTAAGTGTTTTGGGGAATATTTCAAGCACTTGGGTGGATCACAAAATTACACTGTCTGTCGTGGCTTTTTTTAAATACTGACATTCCTTGATCCTTGATACATTTTTCACATTAAAATGAAATCTGACACAAAGATTTTGTACAACAAAAGAGCCCACAAACAAAACAAAACAAAAACTTTCAGAGCATGAGATATTTGCAAATAAAACAACTGGCAAGAGATTAATCTCCAAAATAACCAAGCAGCTCAAGCAAAGAACAAAAACAAAATAACCCAATCAAAAAATCGACAAAAGATATAAATAGACATGTCTCCAAAGAAGACATGTGATAGTCAAAAAAGCACATGGAAAGATACTCAAAATCACGATTATCAGAGAAATGCAAATCAAAACTACAATGAAGTAATACTTCACAGAGATCAGAACAGCCATCATCCAAAAATCTACACACAATACATGCTAGAGAGTGTGTGGGAAAAAAGGAACACTTCTACACTGTTGGTGGAAACATAAATTGGTACAGACACTTGGAGAATGGTATGGAAGTTCCTTAAAAAACTAAAAATAGAATTAGCATAAGTTTTATGTGCTCAATCGTGTCTGACTTTTTGCAACCCCATGGACTGTAAGAAGAGCCACTGTGTTCCTCTGTCCGTAGAATTCTCCATGAAAAAATACTGGAGTGAGCAACCATTTCCTTCTCCAGGGGATCTTCCTGACCCAGGATTGAACCTGGACCTCCTGCATTACAAGCAGATTCTTTACTGTCTGAGCCATCAGATACAATAATCCCATTCCTTGGCATATACCTGGAGAAAACCATAATTTGAAAGCACACACACACACCCAATATTCATTGCAGCACTGTTTACAATAGCCAAGACATGGAAGCAACATAAATGTCTGTGAACAGATAAATGGATAAAGAAGATGCCGTACATATATAAATGGAATATTGAGTGAGTGAGTGAGTGAAGTCGCTCAGTCATGTCCGACTCTTTGCGACCCCGTGGACTGTAGCCTACCAGGCTTCTCCGTCCATGGGATTCTCCAGGCAAGAATACTGGAGTGGGTTACCATTTCCTTCTCCAATGGAATATTACTCAATCATAAAACAAATGAAATAACGCAGTTTGTAGCAGCAGGGATGGACCTAGAGATTGTCATGCTCAGTGAAGTCAAACAGAGAAAGATAAATTTGTATATGTGGAATCTAGAAAAATGGTGCAAATGAACTTATTTACAAAACTGATACAGAGTCACAGGTGTAGAAAAAATATTATGGTTGCCAAAGGAGAAGAGGTGGGGGAGAGATAAACTGGGAGATTGGGATTGACATGTACACACTACTGTGCATAAAATAGATACAAAATAAGGACTTGCTGTATAGCACAGGAACTTTACTCAATACTTGTGATGATCTACTTGGGGAAAAAAACTCTAAAAAAGATTGGATATGTGTATATGAATAACTGATTTACTTTGCTGTACAACAGAAACTAACACAGCATTTTAAATCATCTATACTCCAATAAAAATTAATTTTAAAAATAAAATAATAAAATTTAAGTGTACTAGCCTAAATTGATTTTATAATAAGTTGCCCCAGATGACTGTATGATTTTGAATGAGCTTCATGTCATTTATCCCTTTACTTTTATGTACTTTTTAAGGTCTCTTCAATGTATTTTATTTATATGAGTTTAAAGTCTCTTTCTCTTATTTTTTTATGAATTGTTTACGGTAACTTCAAACCCTCAGAGTTTATGTTTCTAAAGTGGACTCCAAAGTGATAAACTGAAGAAATACAAAATTAATTCCATTAACTAATAATCATTCAAAGGGAATACAATCAACTAAGGAATCTACCAATTTGTAACTTAGTTAAGGGCTTTGCCTTGGCCTTGTGTGTTCTTTTAAACAGGTTAAAACACACACTTTTTATCCCACATAAATCATCTCAGAGACAGCTGTTTACTAAATGTTTGTTGAAGAAAGCTTATTTTCTTTTAATTTCCAATAATTTTATATTAACATGAAATTTATTTTCATAAAATAAAATTATTTCTTATATGACCTCATTTACTACTAATAACTGTAGGATCTAATTTTTAAATTACATTAAAAAGGAGCTTAAAAGCATCTGAAATCAATTAGATGAGTTTTACAGTTTCTGCTTAGTTATTCTAAACCAAACTGAGCAGATATGACCTAAATCCCAATGAGCAAAGGGATTTTTTTTTTTTTTTTTTGTCTTCAGACCCAGTCATGGACTTCCATACTAACTAATGCTTTTTAATACAGTATTGCTATTATAAAAGAAGCAAGGAAGTCATTACTTTTCTGTAACAATTTGTATGGATTTATTACTTAATTAGTTTCTTACCTTTATCTGACAAGGGTTATTGAGTACAGCTTATACGTCTATAAAGCCAGAACAAAATCTAAGTAATCTTTTATAGAGTCCCACATTAAAATACAATATAACTAGATGGTAAAATGTATTAACACACCTCAGAGAGTTTTCAATTTGTCATATCTTTCAAGCAGTTGGAAAGATATATATTCAAGAGTGATTTATTTCCTGTGAGGGAGCAAAACCACTCAACAAAAAATAAAATTAGTTATTTCTGCTCAATTGAAAATGGTCAACATCTACACAGCACCATGTTAAGCTGCTCTGAAATGAGGCACTTTATGGGTAAGCAGAAATGGAGATCAGATAGTTATTAGAGGAAATAATACTAACCATAACACAGTGAGCATTGAAAATAACTTACAGAGAAGACTAGCCCCAAATCTAATACGTGTTAGAATTCAATAATATAATTGGTACTGTTGTGATTGCTATTATCTTCATATTTATCTATATTGTCTTATAATCACTAGAAGAACAACAATATGTGTGGTAGTCAACATGGTCAAGGTAGACAGAGAAACAGTCACATCCTAGGAAAATCTAGAACTCTTTAGGCAGGTAGGAGCATAAATTTGAATACAAATATTTACTTACCAAAAATGAATATTATAGATTTTACCAACTGTCAAAAATTTCTCAGGTCCCTGGGAACCCACTTACAAAATGGAGATTGTAAACTGTCTGACACTCTTGTTAGAATGATCCATTAAGCTTTCCAAGAGTCTCTGTTGGTAATCTTGAAGTTCTTTACCTTTGGGAAAATAGCAATAAATGAAATAGAGAGAAAAAAAAAAGTAAAATCAGCATAAGCAAATTTAATTCTTTGAAATGAACCAATCTTTAGCTTGCTTCATGGCAGGGAGTTGGGGGGACTCAAATTGTGGAAAACAATAATGATAGATGGACCATCACAATTAGCCTTAGAGAAATAATATGAATTATAGGGTAATACTATGAGCAGTTGTATACCAACAAACCTTATAACTGCTATATTTATGTCTCTCCAAAATTCACACATTGAAACCTAATCCTCACTAAATTACCATTGGATGTGAGGCTTTTCAAGGGTGATGAGGCCATGAAGGCAGAGCCCCCATGAAAGAGATTGGTGACCTCATAAAAGAGAACCGAGAGAGCTCCCCTGCCTCCTTCCATCACGTGAAGACAAGGAAGGAAACAGCTGTTTATGAATAAAAATGTTATACCGTTTAGATCTGAACTCTGCCAGGACCATACTATTGGAACTTGTAGTTCCAGAATTGTAAGAAATAAATTTCTGTTGTTTATAAGCTCCCTGGTTTATGGCATTCTATTATAATAGACCTTGTCTAAGGAGATAACCTGGATGAAATTAACCAATCCCTAGAAAGACACAAAATTCTGAAACTGAATCCAGAGCAAACAGAAACTGTGAATAGGTTTAAGAGACTGACTCAATGGACATGAGTTTGAGCAAACTCTGGGAGACAGTGAAGGACAGGGACACCTGGCACGCTGTGGTTCATGGGGTCGCAGAGTCAGACACAACTTAGTGACTGAAGAAGAAGAGGCTGAACACATTTCCCCAGAGAAAACCTCAAGTCCAGACAGTTTCATTAGCAAAGTTGGCAAGCTTTTTCAGGAAGAATTGTCAGTATTTTACAAATTCTTCCAAAAATAGAAAAGGAATAACTACAGCCTAATTCATTCTATGAAGTCAGCATTGCCTTGATTCCAAACCTAAGGAAAAAAAAAAAAAAATCGCAACATAGCACCAATATCTGTTATGAACAGACAAAAAATCCACAATAAAATGCTAGCAAACTAATTCCACAGCATAAAAAGAAATTTGTTCCTGGCAAGTGTCATTGATCCCAGGAATGCAAAGTTTGTATGATATACGAATATCAATAAATATATAATAGACAAAATTAATATTATTAAGAGCAAAAGTGTATGATCAATTCTATGGTCTTATAGAAAGTTCTGCCCTGGGGGATATGGGGCATTCTAGTCCTGGGGTCCAGCACAGGGAAGATGAGCTCCAATGGGAATGAGCAGGAGGGCTGAGGGAAGCCTGGACTCCACTCATATGACGCCCTGATTACTGACTTGCTCTGAAGGCAGGGTGGAGGGAATGGATGAGGATCACATCAGGATCACATCACATGGCTGCCTGGTTTCCCACAACCGCCCTAGCTTGTACTCCAGCCTGAGCATGCACATGCTCAGGTCCTGCTCACTTCAACTTGCACTTCTGCACGGGAGTGAGGGATGCCACGAATGGGAAGAGAGCCTGGCCATGGGATGCTGGCTCTTACATGGTGGGCACATTGGGCTGGTCCCAATCTCCAAGAGTGGCCCAACCACCAGCCTATAGCCTCATTACACACTGACGGCCTACATGGGCCCACCTGCCTTACTGTAAGCACAGCTTCCCAACAGGGTCAGGTGGTGGAGGTTGGAGTGAATGGTCCAGATGAGAGGGAAAAAGGAGATGGAAGTGCAGCTGGGGCTGTTATTGCTCCGCTTGCAGAGGCGGAGCATTGGAGGCAGCTCAACATCTTTGTCTACATGCAGCCCATGGAGCCCATGCCCATCAAGAGCCCAAATGGGCCCCTTTTGCCCAGCACTGAGGCAAGGGACCCATGTGGAGAGACAGGAACATACACACTTAAAGGAAAAGAGTCCGCTCAGACCAGACTCTCAGGGCTTCTGCTCCAGCAACTTGAGATCTTACCCCTTCTGGAAGAGATGGTGACCGCCACTAAGCAGAAGGAAACCCCAGCTCATAGCTACAGTCCTAAGCCTCCATATCCAGCTATACCTCCTACCAAGGTGTTAGCTGCCAGCACATCACGAGGAAGGACATAACTTGTACTCACATCAAATCCAGCTCTCCCACCAAAGGCATGGGCCACAGCTAGTGAAGCTCCCACATAAGGACACCCCTCTAAGACCACAATAAGTAACTGTTCCACCTAAACCCACAGTCAAGCAAAATCAAAGAGAGGAGCTGACCTCAATGGAAAAAGCAAGGGGAAAAAAAAAAACAATAAAAATAATGAAATGGAAATAAACAAGTTACTCAATTAAAAACTCAAAGCATTCGTGAGTACCAGCGGGGATGGGAAAGGAGGAGGGGAAGGTAGGCGTGGAGGGTTAATAGGTACAAACTACAAGGCATAAAGTAGAGAATCAACAGGAACAGGTACCGCACAGGGAAATAGGACATATGGCATTATTTTATAATGACTCTAAATGAGACACAATCTATATAAATATTCATTCACTGTGAATGTCAATTCTACACATGAAACACATATAAAAGTGCACATACCTAAACTTTAACAGGCTTCCCTGGTGGCTTAGAGGTTAAAGCGTCTGCCTCCAATGAGGGAGACCCGGGTTCGATCCCTGGGTCGGGAAGATCCTCTGGAGAAGGAAATGGCAATCCACTCCAGTATTCTTGCCTGGAGAATCTCATGGACGGAGAAGCCTAGTAGGTTACAGTCCACGGGGTCGCAAAGAGTCGGACACGACTGAGTGACTTCACCTTAAACTTCAATAAAAAAACATTGCTGATATAAAATTTTTACAGTGCTTACTGTTTAATTTCTTATTCTATAAATAATGCATTCTTATTATAGAATAACTAGAAAATAAAGTGTTATGAAGAAAGTTAATATGAAATTAATACGGTAATATGTTTGTGCATTTCTGTCCTGCATTTTAATTATGTGAAAATATGCATAACATAGAATGCACCATCTTGACCATTTTTAAGCCCACAATTCAGTGGTATTATGTGCAATCACATTGCTGTATATAAGCACCTTTTAAAGTGAAGAAAAACTATGTATTTGAATCCTGAGTGATAAACCTTAGAAAAATATGTACACGACTTGGGAAGAAAAGGGAGTGAAGTCAGAAGAGGTTTATTTGTATACATTTATTGTGTGATATCTGTTTGTATTTTTTTTAAGAGTTTTTCTAGAGTCCTACTGCTTTAAAGAAGTTCAAAGAATAGCTAAGAAATAGAACACTCAACCTCAGACTTCCGGTGACTGGAGATAAAATGAGACACAATAGCAAAGGCAGGTCTGCTCCCCAGGTAAGATCTTTGCGGAGTCCCTGTTCTTGTTTAGCGCATCTTGGATTCAGAGCCAAGTGCTCTCAGAAGTAACCGGGTGTGCACATTGTGTCCTGGGGACTAATGAACTGGTTGTCCAAATTAAATCCTCCCCTTTCTGATGTGTGAAATTCTGACACCATGAAGAAAATCCCTTTAGGAAATTCGCATGAGACCAAAACTTTTCTATTTTATGCAAGTGAAAGAGAAGGGTGAAAGTGCTAGTCATTCATTCATGTCCAGCTCTTTGGGACCCGATGGACTGTAATTTGTCAGTCTCCTCTGTCCATGGGATTCTCCAGGCAAGAATACTGCAGTGAGTAGCCGTTCCCTCCTTCAGAGGGTCTTCCTGACCCAGGGACTGAATTTGAATCTCCTGCATTGCAGGCAGATTCTTTACCACTTGAGCCACCAGGGAAGCCCATTTCATACAAGGCAAATAAAAGAGGGAAGGCTGAATTAAGTTTACAAAGCTAATAGATTCCTGATTCCAATACCAAAAAGAAGAGTATAGAAAAGTAAAGCCAGTATCAATCTCATTGATTAATATAAGTGTAAAAATTCTTAATAAAATAATTTAAAAATTCTAATCAGCAACATATACAAACAAACATTTGTGCATATTTATTCTCAGTATCAGAAATATAAATGAACGTAAATTTTTTATTAACAGATTAATGCATACAAAGCATGTGGTCAACCATGTAGATGCAGAAATCTAATACAAAAAAGCTAAAATATATTCATTGTAAAAGTTATCGTTAACTTAGGAATCGGAAAGAATTCCTTCTGGTTGACAAAGATAACTGCCTGAACAATGTGGCAGGTGTGTAAAAAAGTCTCTGAAAGATGCCTTTTGAGAAGGAGATCAGTCTTTGAAAGGAGCTTTCCCTATGAAGTGACCTAATATCCCACAAATCTACTGGCAATTAGAGTATCCAGCAGTGTCTTCTTCATATCTAATAAACTTTTTCTGTTCTGAAGAATTCTCTCTTTCTAACTCAGGATAATGTCTTCAAGTTTCTGTTACTCTGATAAGCTTGATAAGCTCAGATGGTGAAATATGCCTGGGACCCAGTTTACCATGTGTTTTGAATGTGGCCCTCATTTTAGAATGACTCTTAGTTTCCAGGATTTTAGATCAGTTATTTTTATTTTCTATTAACGGAGACAGTAGCATAGTGTCAAGAAAAGAAAAGTAAGTAAAGGATAACTGTTTCTCCACTCACAACATTCCTGGTGTCAAGTGTGGAGGGTTTGCCCACACCAGCCAGTTTTCCAATGCTGGACACCATCTGGGTGCTGTGTTCTAAACCAACTGCCCAGATTTACCAGTTATCATCAGACTCTGCCCCTTAAGGGCTCAGCTTTAAAACTTCTCCCCCTTCAGATGACAATCACCGACAATGGTCCTCAGGGCACTCACACTTCTATCCGACTTGGCAACAAACTCCCCTGCCTCAGGACTGCTAATTTTCTAGAACTGCTCAGACAGACAGTTCACATATGCTCACTGGTTTCTTACAAAGGTATCATAAAGGATACGGATGAACAGTCAGGTGAAGAAGTGCATAGAGCAAAAGGCCTGGAAGGGTCCAGGAATCAGGAGTTTCTGACCCTGGGTGAAGAAGTCCCTGTGTTCTGACAGAGAGATCACCTCCAGCAGACACTGAGGCGTCGGGTGGAACCCAAGAAAGGACTGGGACATATTTTGATGTGAATTAAATATCCACTTAAAACTGATCATGCCATTGAGTTATTAAAGCAGCTATAGATTTGGATCACATGCTTGGATTAGGGTAGCCCACAGGTCAGTCAGCTCCAGTTCTTTTCCATTGTCTTACATCAAATCTCTGCTGTGCTGTGCTCAGTCATGTCCAACTCTCTGCGACCCCATGGCCTGTAGCCCACCAGGCTCCTCTGTCCATGGAATTCTCCATTCAAGACTACTGCAATGGGTTGCCATTTCCTTCTCCAGGGGATCTTTCTCACCCAGGGATCAAACCCACATCTCCCGTGTCTCATGCATTACAGCTGAATTCTTTACCACTCTGCCACTTGGAAAGCCTCAGGTCTCTGGGGTCCATTCAAGTCACAAATGATGGCAAGCACATCTTTCCTTCTGGAACTTGACAAAGAAATTGCACAGGAATGGACTATGTGTTGCAGGAAGTGCTATTTAAATAATTTTGAATAACTAATTTTCCCCAGGAGAGAAGACAAGTAAAGCTGCGCATGTGTCCTAATTTGGACACTTTGTGCATGCTCTCCGATGAGAAAACAGAGGTCCACACACCTAGGAATTCTTCCTCTTCAGGGAGGGTCCTTGCTCCTGTTGTTAGATATCTGATCACATAACTTTACTTTTAGAATGGGTCCAGAGTAGATGTCTTCTCAAATAGTTAAAAGATTTTTGGTATTTTGGGGACCCACTGACTCTGATTGTGTGGTCCAAATAGAAAATCCAATTCCTCATCTTATCCTGTGCTCTGAGCACACTCTTCTTATTTCAAGTGTCACTATTAGATCAACCAGATAGCATAACTGTCATTTGCATGTTTTTAAAGTATTTTTTAATGCGGGTCACTTTTAAAATTTGAGTTTGTCACAATATCACTTCTGTTTTACGTTTTGGGTTTTTGGCCTCAAAGCATGTGGGCTCTTAGTTTCCCAGCCAGCGGTCAAACGCACTTCCCTTGCATCAGAAAATGAAGTCCTAAGGCTTGGATAGCCAGAGAAGTCCTGACGTTTGCACGCTTTTTTCTAAAAGAACGTTGCAGTCACATGGCTCCATAATCTCGGCTCAAATAGACCATATCATCTCTCTCTGGAAGGCTTCCTCTACACTCACCTTTCCCCTGGCTTATTCCTGTGCGTGATTTATTTTGTAGTGGCCTTGGCATCATCATAGACGCCATACATACTTTCCAAGTTTCCTTCAGGGTAGCTGATGTGCCTATTCGATGCATGTCAACCTCCTCTAACAGACTATGAAGGATCTGACCCAGGAATCCTTGTCTGCTCGCTCACTCTTCCACACTCAGACCTCGAAACCAAAACTGACACCTAGTTCACAGTACATGCTATGTGAAAACCTAACGAATAGATGAAGGTTTAACCTGCCATGTCCATCCTAGAACTTTGTATCTGAAAGAGGATTTAGTGGTTTTGTAAAGATATCTCATTTCACTGAGAGAAAATGCTTGAAGAGCATATAGCTGACTTACAAAACTGGCTTACATACAGTGCTCAGTTCCTGAAATTTAAGTCTACAAAATAAGAATTTAGCATTTTCAGTGTTTATGTTTTATTTGTTTTATTGAAGGATAGTTGATTTACAATGTTGTGTTAATGTCTACTGCACAAGAAACTTGCTCATTTATGCATAGCGCCAAAGAATTGATGCTTTTGAACTGTGGTGTTGGAGAAGACTCTTGAGAGTCCCTTGGACTGCAAGGAGATCCAACCAGTCCATTCTGAAGGAGATCAGCCCTGAGATTTCTTTGGAAGGAATGATGCTAAAGCTGAAGCTCCAGTACTTTGGCCACCTCATGCAAAGAGTTGACTCATTGGAAAAGACTCTGATGCTAGGAGGGGTTGGGGGCAGGAGGAGAAGGGGCCGACAGAGGATGAGATGGCTGGATGGCATCACTGACTCAATGGGCGTGAGTCTGAGTGAACTCCGGGAGTTGGTGATAGACAGGGAGGCCTGGCGTGCTGCAATTCATGGGGTCACAAAGAGTCGGACATGACTGAGCGACTGAACTGAACTGAACTGATTCTTTTTTAATTAATTTTTATTGCAATATAGTTGCTTTACAATGTTGTACTAGTTTCTCCTGTATAGCAACATAAGTCAACAATACAAACACACATGCGGACGTGCATACACACACGCACATGTATAAAATCTCGCCTCATTTTTTTTTCCTTCTTATTTAGATCACCACAGAGTACTGAGTTCCCTGTACTATACAATATGTTCTTATTAGTTGTCTATTTTATACATCGTATCAATAGTGTATATACGTCAATTCCAATCTCCCAATTCAACCTACTTGACCCTCTCCCCCTTGGTATCCATAGGTTTGTTCTCTATATTTCTTTATTTCTGTTTTGCAAGAAAGATCATCTATACCAGTTTTTCTAGATTCCACATATATGCATTAATATACAGTATTTGTTTTCCTCTGTATGACTCACTTCACTCTGTAAGGCGTCTCTAGGTATACCCACATTTCTACAAATGATCCAATTGCATTCATTTTTATGGTTGAATAATATTCCATTGTATATATGTACATCTTCTTTATTCATTCCTCTGTTGGTGAACATTAGGTTGCTTCCAATATATATTCTTTTCCATAGCTTTGCCCATTAGAGTTTATTATAGGATATTGAAAATATTAATAGTTTCCTGTGCTATACAATATGACCGTGTTTATCTATCCTATGTGTAGTATTTTGCATCTGCTAACCCCAGACTCCCAATCCTTCCCTGTACCAACTCTTTCATAGATAAATTCATTTGTGTAATATTTTAGATTCCACAAATAAGTGATATCACATGGTATTTGTCTTTTCCTGACTTACTTCATTTAGTGTGATAATCTCTCGGTCCATCCATATTTCTACAAACTATTTCTTTTTTATGGCTGAGTAGTATTCCTTTGTATATATGTACCACATCTCCATCCACTCATCTATCCATGGTCATTTAGATTGTTTCCATGACTTAGCTATTATAAATAAGTGCTTTTAATGCTTCAACATATTTTTAAAATTTCTAGCCTCACACTAAATACCCTGTGCATATTCATAATGTCACTGAACCTTGAAATACTACAGGGAAATTCACTAACTTGCATCTCTTTTGTCTGCTGTAGCTTATCCTGAAGTGAATCTACATGTTCTTATTATCAAGGAAAAGGACTTGAGTACTAACTGTGAAATAAAGAAATCCTCTGGCTCCAAAGTCACACAACTGCAACAGAATTCAGTGTAATTCAGTGGTAACCTTGCCTCTTTGACACTGGGTTCTCATTAGGTAGGCGACTTCGGTCAGAGCCTGAGAGCTCAGGAAATTTTCCAAGTTAGTTTTTGCCACTGCACACCTGTAATGTCATAAAATATCTTCAAATACATAGAACAAAGTAATGGGTATTGAGAATAATAACAAAGGGGTAAGAGCTATTATTTATTAATCAGTTCCTTGATGTCAGGCACCATCTTATTACTCTCCCACAACTCAAGATGAGTTTAACCTTGATTATCCACATTATCCAGATGAATGTGAAAGTGTTAGTTGTTCAGTCTGATTCTTTGTGACCCCATGGACTATATAGCTCACCAGTCTCCTCTGTTCATTGGATTCTCCAGGCAAGAATACTGGAGTGGGTAAGCCATTCCCTTCTCCAGGGAATCTTCCCAACCCAGAGATCAAACCCAGGTTTCCTGCATTGCAGGCAGATTCTTTACTGTCTGAGCCACCCGTGGGGCCTATAGACTGTAGCCTGCCAGTCTCGTCTGTCCATGAGATTTCTCAGGCAAGAATACTGGAGTGGGTTGCCATTCCCTTCCCCAGGGGATCTTCCTAACCCAGGGATTGAAACTGTGTCTCCTGATTACAGGCGGATTCTTTACCACTGAGCCCATGCCTCAAATCTTGACGACTTGACTGTGGTTACTCAGTGAATTCAGAAGCAAGGGTATTAACCAAGATCTTTGGTCACAGCGAATCTGAGCATGCAACACACTGGGAAGGAAGGCATGAACTGTGGTTGGTGAGATGATTATAATGATGGGAGTGTAAAAACTGGCCACAGTGCCTCTAGACAGGTAAATAGTGTGGGGATCATGACCTGTTTTCCTGGCCATTATAGATCTTTTAAAAGATGTTCTTAAACGTGTGAATGCTCCACATTCTACATTATACAACACTTCAGCTAGATTTCTGAGAATTTTCCAGGGATAGTTTTCAGAGGAGGACATATAAGTCTTTTCAGACTGATGAAAAGAAGGTAGGAACAAAGTAGGAAATTCTAGCAATGCCCGAGACAGGAGTTAATTATAAGACCAAGGAATGAATTACAGGGACGAGGAGTCAGAGGGGACCTTGAGCTGAAAACTGGAGTAGAGGATTCTCTTGTCAGAGCAGAACAGGTTTGATGAAGATATTGATGACAGCAGAGAAGATAGCTGAACTCAAACATGGAAGGCAGTGGAACTCATGGGTTAAGAACTATGGGCTTGGAAGTAGTCTTTTCACGTAGGCTCTAGAACTTTCTACCTGTGGGAACTTAAGACAAATATTTAACTTATCCATACCTCAGTCTCCTTGTATAGGAAAAAAAGGATTTTCAGTGGGAATGCTTTGGTTGCCCAAATTGGCTTGAAAAGTGAAAGTGTTAGTCACTCAGTCGTGTCTGACTCCTTGCGAACCCATGGACTGTAGCCTTCTAGGCTCCTCTGTGCATGAAGTTCTCCAGGCAAGAATAGTGGAGTGGGTTCCCATGCCCTTCCTGACTCAGGGATGGAACTCAGGTCTCCTGCATTGCAGGTGGATTCTTTACCATCTGAGCCACCTGGGAAGTCCCAGATTGGCTTAGTCAACAATAAAATGCTTTCTCTTTCATACACACAGCCTGGAGAAAGTCATCCTCCAGTCACTGTGATCAGGACTTTACCTTTTCTTATCTCTGCCTTCCTCTGTGCTGTCCGCATTCTGAGACCCAGCATCACCCTCAGGCCCCCTTAGAGCCCAGAGGATTGAAATCAGCTACATTATCCTGAATCTCATGAAGAACAAGGAATCCTTTCTCAGAAGACCACAGCAGCTGTCCCCTTCCACGGAAACATGATTTCTATAGGTCAGATTTGGATCAGATGCCCTTTCCGACATCTAACATAAGCAAGATAACAGGGCTGTCCAAACTGGTTTAGCTTTCACACTTGAGACTAAGATGGAATCACTTCCCTGAGACAGACAAAGAAGGACTTGAGCAAATCAGATTGTCTGGGGAAGGAAAGAGGGAGAACTTGCTAGAGAGATACACAGTACTTGCTGCATGCAGTTGCTGTGAACCTTAAACAATGTAACACTTTACGGGGAGACAAGCACTTCCAGGGAGCTTCTGCTCAGTGGGTGGCACCGTCTGTCAGCTGCCAGCCCTGAGTCAGCACTTCCTCCAGGATAACTACCACCATCCTTCTGTGAAGGTAGACCCCACTTTGCAAGCGGAAAGAATAGAAACTCAAATAGATGAAAGCATTACTTGGAGTTACAGTAAAGTCAAGAAAAAAAGCTGGAGTTTTCATCTAGAACTGCCGAATGCAGAATTGATGGCCCACCATACTTTGGCTCAGAGTTTCCTCCACCTCAATTCCATGGACTTTGCAGGCTGCAATGATGATTCCCAGCCCCAGGGGGCATCTGTGCTCCAACTTCCGATTTAGAGGGAGGAGCATCCGGAACAACAGAGTCTGAATGCTAAGGCTCCCTTGAGTCTAGCAGGGTTCCTCCACAGATCACTTTTATGTAGTTGAAGAGTATTACAGAAAAGACTCTCATTATCTGCCTGTTTCTAATTAGCAAGGCACAGGGAATTTTGTCTATTATTCTTTCCTTTCCTAATGAAAAAAAAATCATTATCTTGTATTAATCAGTGAAAGAAGATTATGCCATGGTGCAAACTGGTTGGCTAATAACAAAGAAATGTGAATGTGACTCATGTTAAGATACTTGCTGAAGAAGACCTGACTATCTACAATTTGCACTCTTAAAATTCAGGAGATTTATAAGGTCAATTGCCCATCTGTACATGGGAATCATTGCAATTATTTTGTCAGCAGTGAAATATTGCAGGTTTTTAAGATTCAATCTCATTTTGATAAACTGTTATTTCACTCGTTCAATAAACAGTATAAGTAACACATCTGGTAGTGCCAGCATGTAAGCCCCAAAGGAAACACCCTCGCCTTCATTAAGAACTCCTAATTACAAGCAGATTCCAATAGAGCTGATTTGCAATTGCAGAAAGCTTACTTCTTGGTATGAACAACATACCAACAATTGAATAACTTGAATTTTTGATCTGAGAAGGCAATTTTTTAAGACAAGGGATTCAAATACAACCTGACCCAGTGTCATTTTGGACTATGTAGCAAGTTTTCTTAGCAAAATATGTCACATTTCCACAGAGTTTAAAATTTAAAAAAGCAATGGATGCAACTCACTTTTCAAGTAACTTCATGTTTTAAGTTGAAAAGTCTTAGATTTTGCCTTGAAATCACCCTGAAGCCAATTAGACTTTTTATGTATTCAGAATGGACTTTTTGAAAGTTGTGAACTCAAGAAGAAGAATGGTATGTGATTCAAATTCATTTTCTCATTTCCTGAGTCCTTCAAGTAAGCTGTTTATGCCCACAGTGTACTATCTAATTATGATAATATGGGTAATTATCACAAACACACAATGTGTAGACTTGGGCCAGGCATTGTTCTGATCATTTATAATCATTAACTTAATCCTCACAACAATATAATGAAGTAGGTACTAATAAATACCCAATTTAGAGATGACAGGGGAAAGGTATGCAGAAAGATGAGTTTTCCCAAAGCCACCAGGGAAGTCATCATCAAAGCTGAGATAAGAATAGTGCCAGACAGATTCTAGCCTAAGGTATTTACTCAAGTACATCTATTAAATAAGTCAATGAATAAATAAAAGCATGAGAAGGATGAGGGCACAATTAGACTTTGATTGGTTTCTGGAATAATCCTTAATGTTGATATAACTTTACAATTCAGTGAAAATTTTATTTCCATTAGCTTATTTAGTATTTATCACAATCTTCTGGCTAGGTAGTAGGAACATCAGTTTACATATGGGAAGATCAACCATGAAAACATTAAGATTTTTGGCCTGCATTCTTTACATTAAAGCTGTCAGACAATTAATCACAAGTAAGACCTGGTACAAGGCTTGCCAGGTGGTGCTAGTGTAAAGAAGGTGAAGTCACTCAGTCGTGTCCAACTCTTTGCAACCCCGTGGACTGTAACCTACTAGGCTTCTCCATCCATGGGATTCTCCAGGCAAGAATACTGGAATGGATTGCCATTTCCTTCTCCAAGGGATCTTCCCAACCCAGGGATCAAACCCGGGTCTCCTGCATTGGAGGCAGACGCTTTAACCTCTGAGCCACCAACCTGGATAGTGTAAAGAAGCCTCCCGCCAATACAGGAGACTTGAGAGACCTGGGTTCTTAAGAGACGAAAGAAACCAGACTCTCCAGAATCGGAGCCACCAGGGAAACTCTGGTGGTGCGAGACTATATCTTGAGTAATTGCTTGGGGCAAATCATTGAAAGCTTACGTTATTAAAAGCTTACATTGTAACATGATTTGGTATTTGCCTATGTGATTACACGGCTCAACATATTGTACTACACAAATAGAATAACAACAGACCTAAATATGAGAAAAAGAAGGCTTTCAAGTAGTGCATAGACACAGTTTTTGTTATTGGTTTGTGTAGATATGTGTTGTTGTTGTTGTTGAGTTGCATCTCACTCTTTGTGAACTGCAAGACACTAGGCTTCCCTGTCTTTCACTATCTCCCAGAGTTTGCTCAAACTCATGTCTATTAAGTCAGTGATGCCATCCAATGATCTCATCCTCTGTTGCTCCCCTTCTCCTCCGGCCCCCAATCTTTCCCAGCATCAGGGTCTTTTTCCAATAAGTTGGCTTTTCACATCAGGTGGGCAAAATATCTGAGTTTCAGCTTCAACATATCCTTCCAATGAATATTCAGGGTTGATTTCCTTTAGGATGTACTGGTTTGATCTCTTTGTAGTCCAAGGGACTCTCCAGAGTCTTCTTCAACACCATAGTCAGAAAGCATCAATTCTGCAGTGCTCAACCTTCTTTATAAACCAAGCCTCACATCAGTACATGACCACTGGAAAAACCACAGCTTTGACTATAACTAAAAGATGAAGCTTAAAGCCTGCATTAAAGTAGCAAGCAGAGCAATGTGAGAGCACAGATAGAGGACTCAAGGGTTTCCCCAGGGAAAAAAGAACTGTTGATCTGATGAAATGGATCTAATATGATTTTTGAAAGAATAAGCAGAGCACTGGGTCCTAGAAGCAGGAAAACCACTGTGTGAAAGAGCAAGCCCTGCTCTGTGTCTGAAGCCTGTCATCATCTCCAGGAGGTAGTGACGGACAGGGTGGCACACTGCTCTTCATGGGGTTGCAAAGAATTGAGCATGACTTAGCAACTGAACAACAGCAAGCATCCAAGCAGTCCTGGTGGGTCCCACATCCATGAGCCCCAAAGCTCAGGTCTCCCTGGGTCCACTGCTATCACCCTCATCCCCACCAAATCATCTCTCATCTGGCTCCTTCCATAGCCTTCAAATCAATTCCTTTGCTTCTCTGCTTGTCCACCTATTGTGTCCTTCTCAAATCAAATAATCAAAGTTATTTTTAAAATGTAAAACAAAACAATTCACTCACTGTCTTAAAATGTTTCAATGAGTTCCCATCAAAATGTGATAAAATCCAAATGTATTTATTTTTTTACAATAAACTCTGATCCCCATCAGTTTTATGATCCCCCTGCCTGACTTCGGTTCACTAAGTCTGACAATGTTTGCCATACATGTGTCTGTTAAATATTTCATGTTTGTTACTCATTTAATACCTGTGCACTTCCTCTTAGGCTGAAAATGTTCTCCTACTGGACCTTCTTTTTATGGATTCTTCATAAGTCAGTAATAAAGATCACAGTTGCCTTCTCAAAAAAGACTCTCCAATACCCTCCAGTGCCTCGCTGAATACTCCCTCCCTCACTCATGAAAATCACTACATGTTCCCCCTCCTCCATTATTTATGACTTGAATGAGACCCCTCCCAAGGATATCGTTTTCAGCATCACCAGCGTGTGAAGGAAGCCTGTCTCTTTCACGAGACCTTGCTCTGAATGCTGGAGTGGAAGGAGCATACACAGTGCAGAGGATTTGGTGGTGGTGCTCAGTCACTTACGCTGTGCCCAGCTCTCCACGACCCCGCGGACCTTAGCCCACCAGGCTCCTTTTTCCATGGATTTCTCTAGGCAAGGATACTGGAGTGGGTTGCCCTGCCCTCCTCCAGGTGATCTTCCCATCCCAGGGATCAAACTTATATCTCCTGTGTCCCATCTGCAAAGAATCCACTGCAGATGGATTCTTTACCTCTTGAGCCATCACTCAGGTGCAGGATGACACCTGCCCAGATTCCTCTCCATCCAACGTCCTTCCTGTTGCTCAAGATAGGTCCCAGGTAATGAAACTTTGAGAGTAACATGGATTGTGTCTGGGCATGCACTAGACATGGCAGTTGTGAACTTTCTGGGCAATTCTTCATTGCTGGCTGTCTGCAGTTCACTTGTAGACCTGGGCACAGCCCAGACCTGGGTTAATTTTGGTTTTGGATGGAGGATACACCAGAAGACTTCATCTCAGCATCTAGTTTGACTTGGGGTTAGATGTGTGAAGGTGGCAGGGGAGATATGGTGTTTGTGATACCTCACATGTGGCTAGGAAGCCCATGGTATTTACAAATCACTATATTTCTTTTCCTCAGCCACTTTGGAGCTACACAATGCCATTTTGGCATTAAAAATCTTCCTTGTAGTGATGGTCTAGCCCAAGACTTGGGCCTTTCTGACTCTTTCTACCAGGCTAGGCTGACTGCTCTAGACAGAGGATGGAAATTTCCTAAAATTCACAGATTGTTCAGGTGTTTATGTCATCCTTCTGCTGTTTTGCCAGCTACATGAGATAAAAATTATAAATTTAAGATAGAATATGTTTTGAAAAAGACACAGATTGATGTGAACACCCATATTCAGGATACAGAATAATTTTATCACCCCACAAAAGTTTCTTCCTAACCTCTTGTAGTCATTCTCCTCCTGTTATGTCCTGACCCCTGACTTTATCATTTCTGCTACATTTTATCTAGAACTTATTATAAATGCAATTGTACATTTTGTTTGTTTTCTGTCAGAAATATAGAACATTTAGAAAGCTATCAAAAGGAGAATTATATTTCTTAACCACTTACAATTAATCAGTGTCTCATCATGTTCTTGATTGGCTGAAACATGACTATTATCAAACAGAGTCCTGAGGAGGCAGTTTGGGGATATTTAGAAGAGATATGGACAGGGAGGCCTGGCTTGCTGCGATTCATGGGGTTGCAAAGAGTCAGACACGACTGAGCGACTGAACTGAACTGAAGAGAAAGGCACACATATCTTAAAGGTTTAAGTAAAAAGACACTTATGTGGATAAAAGAACATAATTTTCTAAAATTAACAAAATATTTGAAATCTGTATTCCTTCCAAAGCTTCTTGTCTCACTTATATCAGCCTAGAATTGATTTTGTTGCGTAGCATTTGCTTTTGATTGAGTAGGATCCCATTGGAAACGTTTTGGCAGATTTTCCAGTGAAGAGACACAGTGTGAGAATGTTTTCTGCACTCATTTTCAGCCAATTTGGTCCAGGCATCTCTGAGGTGCTCCAGGTTACCCATGACTGTGGAAACCATTCTCGCTGAGGCAGTGTCTCTGTAATGAGATTCAGTCCAACCTAACAGAGGAAAATCAGTTTTAACACATGCATTGTTTGTGTTTAGGAATTTCAGTAAGTGCACAGCTGCAAAAACTCTCTCTTAAGATAAAATAAAGTAAACCCAGATAGATGCCTTTATAAAGTGAAAAGTGGTATTGGGAAACTTCATGGTTTCAGGCTAGTGTCATATGCACTTACCAATACAATATTGTAAAGTAATTAGCCTCCAATTAAAATAAATAAATTTATATTTAAAAAAAGAAATGCAGATGCACCTGTTTGAACTAAAATTTTTATCTTAACAAGTGTACATTTTTTTCATGAGAATCACCTACATGTTTTCTGGGCTTGTGTTCTGTTTCATTTTATTTTCAGAAAAACACTTGTTACTCCTTTGTGTTGACTGACTGGTTGGCTTTTTATTTCTGGTTTGGCCAATGCAGGTATTAGATATCAGTATTATAGACTCCTAGAGACTATGACCAGATGCCCCAGAGTTTAATGAAAAGATATGAGGTTGGGGATGGAGGAGGATTCATATGTCTTCTCTGCAAATCATACATTTTGTACAGAGAAAATGTGATTTGATCTTTCTGATCATTCATTATAGTCATTCTGACTAATTGTCTAGATTATGAGGTAATGTAAGTACGTTATCTATGCTAAGTCGCTTCAGTCGTGTCCGACTCTGTGCGACCCCATAGACGGCAGCCCACCTGGCTCCCCCGTCCCTGGGATTCTCTAGGCAGGAACACTGGAGTGGGTTGCCATTTCCTTCTCCCATGCGTGAACGTAAAAGTGAAAGTGAAGTCGCTCAGTTGTGTCCGACTCTTAGTGATCCCATGGACTGCAACCCACCAGGTTCCTCCATCCATGGGACTTTCCAGGCAAAAGTACTGGAGTGGTACACAGAATAAATACCTTCTCCTGCAATGCCTGTGTGCTCAGTGGCTCAGTCATGTCAGAGTCTTTGTGACTTCTGGACTGTAGCCCACCAGGTCCCTCTCCTACAATGTGCAGGTCCTAATTCACAAAACCTGTGCATGTTATCGCATATAACAAAAGGGATTTTGTTTGTGTGACTGAGTTGAGTCCCTGAGATAAGAGGATTATTCTAGATTTAGGTGCGTGAACTCAATATGCCAGCAAATTGAGTGCTGTTAAAGGGCTGTACTCAATATGCCAGTGTTTGGAAAACCCAACAGTGGCCACAGGACTGGAAAAGGTCAGCTTTCATTCCAACCCCAAAGAAAGGCAATGCCAAAGAATGCTCAAACTACTGCACAACTGCACTCATTTCACACCCTAGCAAAGTAATACTGAAAATTCTCCAAGCTAGGCTTAATAGTATGTGAACCAAGAACTTCCAGATGTTCAAGCTGGATTTAGAAAAAGCAGAGAAACCGGAGATCAAATTGCCAACATTTGTTGGATCATCAAAAAAGCAAGAGAGTTCCAGAAAACATGTACTTCTGCTTTATTGACTATGCCAAAGCCTTTGATTGTATGAATCAAACAAAGTGGAAAATTCTTTAAGAGATGGGAATACCAGACCACCTTACCTGCCTTCTGAGAAATCTGTATGCAGGTCAGGAAGCAACAGTTAGAACTGGATATGGAACAAGAGATTGGTTTCAAATGGGAAAGAAGTACATCAAGGCTGTATATTGTCACCTTGCTTATTTAACTTATATTCAGAGTACATCATGTGAAATGCCAGACTGGATGAAGCACAAACTGGAATCAAGATTGCTGGGAGAAATCAATAACCTCAGATATGCAGATGACACCACTATTTTGGCAAAAAGCAAAGAGGAATAAAGAGCTTCTTGATGAAACTGAAAGAGGAGAGTGAAAAAGCTGGCTTAAAACTAAACATTCAAAAAACGAAGAACATGGCATCCAATCCCATCTCTTCATGGCAAGTAGATGGGGAAACAATGGAAACTATGACAGTCTTTATTTCCTTGGGCTCCAAAATCACTGCAGATGGTGACTGCAGCCATGAAATTAAAAGATGCTTGCTCCTTGGAATAAAATCTGTGCAAACCTAGATAGCGTATTAAAAAGCAGACACATTACTTTACCGACAAAGATCCATCTAGTCAAAATTATGGTTCTTCCAATCGTCAAGTATGGATAAGAGAGTTGGACCATAAAGAAAGCTGAGTCCCAAAGAATTTGTGCTTTTGAACTGTGGTATTGGAGAAGACTCCTGAGAGTTCTTTGGACTGCAGTGAGATCAAACCAGTCAATCCTAAAGAAAATCAACCCTGAGTAGTCATTGGAAGGTCTGATGCTGAGACTGAAGCTCCAATATTTTTGCCACCTGTTGAAAAGAACTGACTCACTGGAAAAGACTTTTATGATGGGAAACATTGAAGGCAGGAGGAGAAGGGGGCAACGGAGGATGAGGTGGTTGGATGGCATTACTGACTCGAAGGACATGAATTTGGGCAAGCTCCAGGAGTTGGTGATGGAAAGGGAAGCCTGGCATGCTGCAGTCCATGGGGTCACAAAGAGTCAGACACAGCTGAGTGACTGAATGGAACTAAGATGTGTTCATTGCAATCACTGTCTCAATCTCTGGTTTATTCCTTCCTCGGTACTATTGCAGTCTTTCCAGGTGGCGCTAGTGGTAAAGAACCCCCCTGCCAATTCAGGAAACACAGGAGATGCAGGTTCAATCCCTGGGTCAGGAAGATCCTCTGGAGGAGGGTATGGCAACCCACTCCAGTATTCATGCCTGCAGAATCCCATGAACAGAGTAGGGTGGGCTAAAGTCCATAGACTCGCAAGACTTGGACGTGACTGAGGGACTTAGCACGCACGCACAGGACTGTTGCAGTGCCCCTTCCCTTCTTATTTTCTATCAAACTATTGCTAAACCCCAGAAACCCACATTTCCATCAAAATCTTAGACAATGACTGCAAAGACCAGGGCTGATAGAAGGACAGGTGTGTGCTATGGCCATAATTGGTGTAAACTACCACCAGCTATTAAGAGCGGTAAGTACACTTTCAGAAAGCCTTGAGATTCCCTTTTCCTGAGTCAGGATTCATTCCTAGAAGAGCCAGTATATGTACTTACAGAAATAGGTGTTAATTGCCACCGCCCTAAATCTTATATTTTCACCCTAATAATACTGAGCTACTTCAATTTTCCCAAATTTACCATTTAGGTTACTATTTATATTTATTCTTTTTTTCATGTATTCATTCATCATGGTTCATCCATTATGGAAAACAGCATGGAGTTTTCTTAAAACAAAAACTAAAAATAGGACTATCACATGATCTTGCAATATGTCTTGTGGGTATTTACCCAAAAGAAATGAAATCTTAACCTCGGAGAAACAGCTGCACTTCATGCTCAGTGCATTGTTAATCATAATATACAAGATCTGGAAATCATGGGTGGATGATTGATGGATGGATAACGAAACTGAAATATATAGAAAATGGAATATTGTTATGTGTTAAAAAAGGAAATCCTGCCATTTGCAACAACGTGAATGAACCTGGAGGACATTATACTAAGTAAAAGAAGCCAGGTGGGAAATAAAATTGTATACGCATGATCTCATTTATACGTGTAATATTAAAATAGCATAGTACACAGAAGCAGAAAGTAGAACAGTGGTTACCAGCAAAGAAGACGTGGGGAAATGCAGTAAAAAGCTGAAAAGTTGCAGTTATTTAGGATAAATAATTCTAGAGACCTTAATGTACAGTATGATGACTAAATTTGCTAAAAGGGTAGATTTCACTTGCTCTTATCACCTCAAAAATATGAAGATATAGTATATTAATTAGTCTTACTAATTAATTAGTAATCATTTTACTACTTATATGTATATAAATGATCATGTTGTGCACCCTAAACATGTACAGTTTTTACCTAAAGAAATAAAATAAGTAAGTCTTTGAATTCAACTCATGCTGTGTTCAGAACAGCAATATACATTTCTTTGTATATTGCAGTTTGGTTATTTTACAATTTAACCACTTAGTTACCATTTTTTTCCTAAACCCTCCTGCTTTCTGGAATTAAGAAATTTAAGGGTAAATTAAGAAATTTAAGGGTAAAATTAAGAATTTAAGGATAAAAATCATTGAATCTCTATCCTATCTAAGCCAGAGGCAATTTGAGATTTACATTTTAATCCCTAATTACTGTAGCAAGTATCCTTTCCAGTTGTCCCATTATTTTTCAAAGCCACTTTAATCTTCTTACACTTCTGGTTTAATTATACTTGTGAAGTACTTGTCATTCATCCTTCTGTCTGAAAATTTATCCTATCTAATGTTATATTTAGATAAATATTCATATCCATATCTCTAGCATATAAACGTATCTGATACCATGTAAAAATCCATCTGCATCAACCTCCCAATGAGAAGCTCCTCTGCTTCCTCATTAACCATGGTATCAACATTCTTGTCATCAGCTTCAGTCTCACCCTGCAGCTGAGTTTTTCCTCTCAGAAAATGTGTAAAGTGAAAATACATGAACGATAAACAAAATAAACACATTTTCTGGTGTCAGGGTTATTACCCATTCACTCCATAACACTATTAATTCACAGAAAAGTTCTTACCAAGTTTATTTAATAAATCTTAGTTGTCGTGTCTGCAGTATAATGACTCTTGATCTGTGGTCCTCCTTAAACTTTTCTCCTTCCTGCATTCCTGGAGGCTGGTCTCTCCTAAATTTCACCCCACCCTGATTGCCTTACTCATATAACTCTTGGTCAATCCTGAGTGCATCTCGGAGGAAATTGCAATCTGCTTGTTCCAACTGGGGAAAGTGAGGCAGGAGAGCATCCCAGGTGACATACATTGGGGGTGGAGCTAGTGTTCTAATAGAAGCACCTTCTTCCCATCATGTCCATGCCCCTCTTCTTGCTTCTTGAGCATGCTTCTTGATGTGATCTCCAGTCTAGCTCCCCGCATCTCTCTGCATCCTCTCTTCTCTGCAGGCATGGCTGCGGTTACCAGTTTTGCAGAGTTGTTTCCCAGATTTAGGAACTCAGCACAGACCCTGTGCCTCAGGCTCATGGGCAGGCAATCATGACACAAATTCTTGAGATGTGTGACTGGCATCGCAAGCCCAGACTGAACTCACTGTTTGTCTCAGCAACTTGCAATTTATTCTGTCCAGGGTATCCGGTGTTCCATTCAGTGTTCCATCCGGTGTTTGCATCCAGGCTGCAAACCTGGATGCTGTCTGATTCACTTCTCTCTCCTCCTCATCCCACCAGTCTTCAAGTCTGTTGTCTAAATATATTTTCTAAATATCTTAAGAATCCCTCTAATCCTCTCACATGGGAGCTTAGAGATGCATTGTTTCTTACTTTTTCTACTACAAATAGAATCAAATCTCACTTCCTAAGTTACCTTATTGAATGATTATAAGCATCTTCCTTCTCCTTTGTGGACTGGAATTATCTGACATGTAAAGTGGAAAACAATAATTATAGTCAATATTAATGTCATTTTCTCTGTGCCTAAGACCCTTATGTATGTCATCTTACTTGATTCTCAGGTGCACTGGAATTTTTTATAAGCCCATTTTATGGTAGAGGAAACTGAGGCCCACGAGGATACAGGACATAATGGTCTCACAGCTGTTAAAGTGGCTTGCATGAACAACACAACATTGTAAAACTTTAAAAAAAAATTGAGATTAAATAAAAGTGGCTTGGATTCTTAGGTAATATTAATTGAGTCTCTACCCTCCACATGAGGCTAGATGACATGTAAGGCAAAATTCTATACTTTTATATAGCTTTTTGGAAAGAGTATGAACACTGTAGCAATAAGACATTTGTTGTTCAGTTGCTAAGTCATGTCCGACTCTTTGATCCCATGGACTGCAGCACACCAGGCTCCCTTGTCCTTACTGTCTCCCAGGGCTTACTCAAACTCATATCCATTGAGTTGGTTATGCCATCTAACCATCGCAGATACTGCTTTAATTATAGGTGTACCCCTTATAAACTGTGTGGCCATGAGAAATAGCTTTTCTTTCTGTGTTCGTGTCCTTTTTCCCATAAAGGGAGAGTAATAATTACATTTCACATTTGTAGCAGAAATTACAAGTTATCCTCCAAGATAAATTTACCCTTGATAATAGAAGTTCTGATTTTTGATAGGGATGAGGCCACCAGAATATATTTTCCTCAAAACTAGGTGTGACCATGGGGTTAAATCTGTCCCAGGAAATTCAGAGGAAGTCGTGTATGATAGTTCCTGGAAATGCTCCTTAGACGGTTCCTGGTAAAGATCTTTTTGGTTTGCTTGTTTTTTCCTTCTGATTAGCAGAATTTAATGACTAGAGCTGGAGCATTTATTTTATTTATTTTCTTTTTTAAATATAAATTTATTTATTTTAATTGGAGGCTAATAACTTTACAATATTGTATTTGTTTTGCCATACATCAACATGACTCCACCATGGGTGTACACGTGTTCCCCATCCTGGGCCCCCCTCCACCTTCCTCTTTATACGATCCCTCTGGGTCATCCCAGTGCACCTGCCCCAAGCATTCTGTATCATGCATTGAACCTGGACTGGTGATTTGTTTCGCATATGACATTATACATTTTTCAGTGCCATTCTCCCAAATCATCCCACCCTCGCCCTCTCCAACAGAGTCCAAAAGACTGTTCTATACATCTGTGTCCCAATAAACAAATGGGACCTAATTAAAATTAAAAGCTTCTACATAACAAAGGAAACTATAAGCAAGGTGAAAAGACAGCCTTCAGAATGGGAGAAAATAATAGCAAATGAAGCCACTGACAAAGAATTAATCTCAAAAATATACAAGCAACTCCTGGAGCATTTATTTTAGGTGAAGCACAACTTGATCCTTTGAATGAAGGCTGTGCAGAGCAGAGTAGCCGGATACAAGCAGTCTGGATCTTAGTTACCTGCAATAGAGTCACTCTACCAGGCTATCTACCTATACACTGTAATACAAGAGAAAAATGCACTTACTTGTTAAGCTACATCAACTGCCTCTATCTTGTCCATCAAATGTAACAGACTACTCTTTCCCAAGTAGGAAAATTTATTTCCAGGCTGGCTTGTGAAATTCTAGAACAGTTCAGTTCAGTTCAGTCGCGCAGTCATGTCCGACTCTTTGCGACCCCATGAATCGCAGCACACCAGGCTTCCCGGACCATCACCAACTCCCGGAGTTCACTCAGACTCACGTCCACTGAGTCCATGATGCCATCCAGCCATCTCATCCTCGGTCGTCCCCTTCTCCTCCTGCCCCCAATCCCTCCCAGCATCAGGGTCTTTGCCAATGAGTCAACTCTTCGCATGAGGTGGCCAAAGTACTGGAGCTTCAGTTTTAGCATCATTCCTTCCAAAGAAATCCCAGGGTTGATCTCCTTCAGAAGGGACTGGTTGGATCTCCTTGCAGTCCAAGGGATTCTCAAGAGTCTTCTCCAACACCACAGTTCAAAAGCATCAATTCTTCTGCACTCAGCCTTCTCCACAGCCCAACTCTCACATCCATACATGACCACAGGAAAAACCATAGCCTTGACTAGACGGACCTTAATCGGCAAAGTAATGTCTCTGCTTTTGAATATACTATCTAGGTTGGTCATAACTTTTCTTCCCAGGAGTAAGCGTCTTTTAATTTCATGGCTGCAGTCACCATCTGCAGTGATTTTGGAGCCCAAAAAAATAAAGTCTGACACTGTTTCTACTGTTTCCTCATCTATTTGCCATGAAGTGATGGAACCAGATGTCATGATCTTCGTTTTCTGAATGTTGAGCTTTAAGCCAACTTTTCACTCTCCTCTTTCACTTTCAACAAGAGGCTTTTTAGCTCCTCTTCACTTTCTGCCATAAGGGTGGTGTCATCTGCATATCTGAGGTTATTGATATTTTTCCCGGCAATCTTGATTCCAGCTTGGGCTTCTTCCAGTCCAGCGTTTCTCATGATGTACTCTGCATAAAAGTTAAATAAGCAGGGGGACAATATACAGCCTTGACGTACTCCTTTTCCTATTTGGAACCAGTCTGCTATTCCATATCCAGTTCTAACTGTTGCTTCCTGACCTGCATACAGATTTCTCAAGAGGCAGGTCAGGTGGTCTGGTATTCCCATCTCTTTCAGAATTTTCCACAGTTTATTGTGATCCACACAGTCAAAGGCTTTGGCATAGTCAATAAGGCAGAAATACATGTTTTTCTGGAAGTCTCTTGCTTTTTCCATGATCCAGTGGATGTTGGCATATTTGACTCTGGTTCCTCTGCCTTTTCTAAAACCAGCTTGAACATCAGGGAGTTCATGGTTCACATATTGCTGAAGTCTGGCTTGGAGAATTTTGAGCATTACTTTACTAGCATGTGAGATGAATGCAATTGTGCAGTAGTTTGAGCATTCTTTGGCATTGCCTTTCTTTGGAATTGGAATGAAAACTGACCTTTTCCAGTCCTGTGGCCACTGCTGAGTTTTCCAGATTTGCTGGCATATTGAGTGTAGCACTTTCACAGCTTTCTTCTATTGGTTAATCAATATGTCTATTCTGTATTTGGTTTTTTCGTGGCTGCCCAAGACTCATGTCTAGGTTTATTTACTGACTGATTTCTTAAACTCAATACCCTCCATATCTTCCCTTAACACAGCAAATGCCTCATGTCTGCCATTCTCCCCAAACCAGCATCCTAAAGATATAAGTATCATATGAGGTTGGTTCTGGATACTTAGGGATAGAATTTCTAGTTATATTTTTTATGTTGGTTTTAAGTTTAATGATGTTTTAGACAACCATAAATTGTATGAAATTTGATTAATCATACTTGGAGCATATTCTGGGTTTATTTTTTCTTCTTCATTAAATAAGAATATTGTGATTATGTCATCATGTTTGAAAGATATGTTCTTCAGATTTAAAATTATAGCCTCATCTTTTTTTTTTTTTTTCCCCTTCGATACCTTAAAAAATATCACTGCATTGCCTTTTGCTATCTGGTGCTACTGTTCAGAAGTTTGTCATTAGTCTGATTCCTATTAATTTTTTGTGAAATTCTCTTTCAATCAAGCATTTAGACTTTTCACTTCTTTTTGTCTGAAATTTCACAATAATACACCACTTTTTTTAAATTTCCTTTTGTAGATTTTAAATGGTCAATATGGCATTCTCATTTTCCTGGAAGTGGGGTTGATCACGGGGTTTAGAGCACAAGCTCTGAATCCCAGAACTGTCATTTGTTATATTACTATGGACACAGGACTCAAGGTCCTGGTGGCACCATTTTCTACCTTTAAAATGGGAATAGGGGCTTCTCTGGTGGTCCAGTGGTTAAGAATATGCCTTCCAATGCAGGAGACATGGGTTCCATTCCTAGATTGGGAAGGAAATGGCAACCTCCTCCAGTATTCTTACCTGGGAAATCCCATGGATAAAGGAGACTGGCAGGCTACAGTCCATGGGGTTGCAAAAGAGTCAGACTCAGTGACTAAACAGCAACAGCAGAAATTCACGCAATGTTGCAAATCATCATAGTTCAAATTAAAAAAAGAAAAGAAAGAAAGAGATACTGATGGGTCTAGTTCCTTATACTGAAAGAGAAATTATTCCAAAGACAAAGGATTTCTAATTTAAATAAAAATGTAAAATCTGAAAACATTTTTAAAAATAAATTCAAGTATATCTCTCATATGACTGCCATGTGCCTCTACAGCTTAATTGGCAGTTTAAGAACAGCATTTATGGGGGCAAATTAGCCATCTTTCAGTCTCTCCACAAACCGACAGCCCACCTTCACATGCACAGGAACATCAGGGATTTTGGCATGCACATTCTGTCCTCAGAGCAATAACCTGTTAAATTTCAGTGTCCGTTTTTGAAGGACTTTTCTAAAGTAGCATTTTTCATCAATGCTGGGGCCCATGGCATATTATGTCAATGATGAAGTACTATCATAGGATCAGGGGTTACCCTGAAGTTTCACAGCATTTGAAATGTACATAATTCAAAGGAGAAAAATAATAAGGTATATTCTTGGTTGAAGTTTTCATCATCAATCACATGAGGTCATCATCACAAAGTTCATTCAAAGACAGGAAACAAATATGGATGCAAATCAAGTAAAAACTAATGCAAATAAAGCTTTTCAGTCAAAAGATTCTTCAGTGTAGGATCACAATCTGTGGGAACAATGGAATTTTTTCACAGTTACATTTCTTTTTTTCCTGGCAGCAATTTAGGTATTGAACATTTTCAAGTAACCATGTCCACATTTTATAATGTCATAGTCATTCTTAATCAATCTCCTTTGGTGCAGAAACATAATATCCCTCCATCATACTGTTCCATTCAGGGTACATGCTTGCATGATAACTCACTTCAGTCGTGTCCAACTTTTTGCCACCTCATGGACTATAACCCGCCAGGCTCCTCTGTCCATGGGGTTCTCCAGGTAAGAATACTGGGGTGGGTTGCCATGCCCTCCTCCAGAGGCATGGCAACTTTACCACTAGCGCCACCTGGGAAGCCCTCCTTCAGAGTAAGTAAGTAAGTAATTGAAGTCGCTCAGCTGTGTCCAACTGTTTGCAACCCCATGGACTATAGCCTACCAGGCTCTTCTGTCCATGGGATTTTTCAGGCAAGAGTACTGGAGTGAGTTGCCATTTCCTTCTCCAGGGGATCTTCCCGACTCAGAGATCAAACCCGGTCCCCCGCATTGCAGGCAGACGCTTTACCTCTGAGCCACTAGGGAAGCCTCAAATACCTGCTAGAATTTAACCTCTCACTATCTAGACTGATTGTTGTAAAATTTAATGCTTATCTGAATCACCTGAAGGGTCTGTTAAATGATACGGTTTGGGGGCCTCATTTTTTTTTTTAATTAATTTTTATTTTTTTAGTTTGTTTTGCTTTACAATACTGTATTTGTTTTGCTACACATCGACATGGATCAGCCACGAGTGTACATGATCCCCCAATCCCGACCCCCACCTCCCCCCTCCCGCCTCACACCCTCTCTCTGGATTATCCCCGTGCATCAGTCCCAAGCATCCTGCATCCTGCATCAAACCTGGACTGGCGATTCGTTACACTTATGATATCACACATGTTACACTGCCACTCTGCCAACCCATCCCACCCTCTCCCTCTCCTACAGAGTCCAAAAGGCCGTTCTATACATCTGTGTCTCTTTTGCTGTCTTGCGTACAGGTTTATCATTACCATCATTCTAAATTCCATATATATGTGTGAGTATACTGTATTGGTGTTTTTCTTTCTGGCTTACTTCACTCTGTATAATCGGGGGCCTCATTTTGAATTTTTGATTTGGTTGTCTAAAGTTCCATTTTGGCAAGTTTCAAGTTAGTGATGTTGCTCTTGGTCCAGGTATCACACTTTTTAAATCATTGGTCTAGATTCCAAGATATTAATAAAATTTTAGTTATTATTGCAATTTTTAATTTTGCAGCTAAAATAACGCTGCAGCTAATATAACAATGTGAGACCAAAAAATTACTAATGGCAGAGTCAAAACTCAGGTCAGTGAATCTTGCTTTGCTCTTATATTTTCGCCAACTGAATACTTACTCCAAGTGAACTTATTATGTATCTCTCCTTATAGCCCAGCCACACTTGAACATTTCCTAATTTCCATCTGGTATTTACTTGACCCTTGACAGATGAATTTTCACCAAGCTCTGAGGAACCTTCTCCTTTTGTACCAAGCTAAAGGCTGTATATTGTCACCCTGCTTATTCAACTTATATGCAGGGTACATCATGAGAAATGCTGGACTGGAAGAACAGAAGCTGGAATCAAGATTGCTGGGAGAAATATCAATAACCTCAGATATGCAGATGACACCACCCTTATGGCAGAAAGTGAAGAGGAACTAAAAAGCCTCTCTTTGAAAGTGAAAGAGGAGAGTGAAAAAGTTGGCTTAAAGCTCAACATTCAGAAAATGAAGATCATGGCATCTGGTCCCATCACTTCATGGGAAATAGATGGGGAAACACTGGAAACAGTATCAGACTTTATTTTTGGGGGCTCTAAAATCACTGCAGCCATGAAATTAAAAGACACTTACTCCTTGGAAGAAAAGTAATGACCAACCTAGATAGCATATTCAAAAGCAGAGACATTACTTTGCTGACTAAGGTCCATCTAGTCAAGGCTATGGTTTTTCCTGTGGTCATGTATGGATGTGAGAATTGGGCTGTGAAGAAGGCTGAGTGCCAAAGCATTGATGCTTTTGAACTGTGGTGTTGGAGAAGACTCTTGAGAGTCCCTTGGACTGCAAGGAGATCCAACCAGTCCATTCTGAAGGAGATCAGCCCTGGGATTTCTTTGGAAGGATGATGCTAAAGCTGAAACTCCAGTACTTTGACCACCTCATGTGAAGAGTTGACTCATTGGAAAAGACCCTGATGCTGGGAGGAATTGGGGGCAGGAGGAGAAGGGGACAACCGAGGATGAGATGGCTGGATGGCATCACGGACTCGATGGACGTGAGTCTGAGTGAACTCCGGGAGTTGGTGATGGACAGGGAGGCCTGGCGTGCTGCGATTCACGAGGTCGCAAAGAGTCAGACACGACTGAGTGACTGAACTGAACTGAAACAAGCAATGTACATTATGTCGCAGGAGGGGTCTGTCCACAGGTTTACTTAGAGAGGTTTAACTTTCAGTTTGTCTAGATATCAACTTAACTTTCATTTCAAACTCCCATGCAGCTTGGGTGATAAAAACTCAATGCCCTGCCACCAAATGGCCATCTATAATGTATCTGAGTTCAAGGAGGCTCTCAGGCTGCCAGTACATGGAGGGAAATATCCCTCTGGATGGTTTACCTACACCAGTGCTCTGGAGATTTATAGAATTCCACTTGCTTTTCAGCTGCTCACACAAACTCCTGTTCTGCATTATTCCTACTCTCAAAGACATCATTGTAGCCAGTTTCTGATCATTACCTGCATCCTCCTATTGGAGTACAAAACATTATCACACTGCTCCTGGGCCACAGAAAATTAGGAAGGGTATCGGGCCCATTTGCCTATAAACATCTCTATAGTAGCCATTTACATTCTGGATATTTTTTCAATTCCTGTCTTCTTATTGGTTAGGAACACCCAGCTCTAGCTGATGGTGGGTCATTGTCCCCTTGGGACAGGACTTGGGGGGGGCAAGACACAAGACCGCTTTTCTTAGCAATCACAAGTTGGGGACCACACCTGATTTTGGCAGGGAGTTGATCTTATCCTGTACTATTGCTATGTTTTGAATGTTTCAAGTTATTGTGCATCTAGAAAAGTCTTTTCCAGGTTTTTCTTTTTTTATACTAATATGTTTTCCTTAAAGAAAGAGTCGACCTGCTTGGATGAGGGTGAAGAGAAGGAGATTTAGGAAAAGCAATACTGATCTCTCAGTACATTGCCTGCTCCACTAGCAATCAAAGCTGGGCAAACCCTGGCCTCCTCACACGTAGGCACCATCCAATGAGGCTTGTTGATGTAGGAGTCCTATTAGGGATGGAGCGTTTCAGCCTTGGGAGGTGAGCACAGGATGGTTGTGGTGCCAGGTGATGGAACAGAGAGAACAGGGCGTGTGTTTTCAGGAAAGGGATTTGGAAGCCACCTGCGTCCTTCCCTTCCAGGATGACACAGAAGCCCAGGCAGGGGAGTTACATCCTAGTGGCCAAGCTCCACCAGGGGAAACGCAGGGGCTCCAAGACTTCCATCCCCACCGCCCCACACGCCTTTACTAATCATGACTGAACTGGGTTAGAGTAGAGGAAGTAAAAGCAGGGTGAATAAGACTAATTCAGTGCTATTCAGAAAAGGAAATGAGGAAGACAAAATAGGAAGACCTGGGGGATCACACGGTATTGGAGGGTAAGGACCAGGAGTAACCAGAGCCTGAAACTCAGATTCTAGTAGATCCGTCAATTCTTGGGACCTAATCAACTCCAGACGGCAGCAGGGGTCTGCACTCAGTCACTCCACCCCCTTCGGCACCGGCTCTCTGAGGAGTGCGTGTTGACCCCCTTCACAGATTCAAAGCACAGTAACGATCAGGGTGGAGCCATATGGCAGGACAGGGCTTTCTGTTGGTCGGTGTCACACTCTCATTAGCCCAGTTTTAAAAAATAAAGTTTTTGTCTATGTCCTCCAGAGTATATCCCTTTCACAGATCATGTGAGGACAGTTTAGAAAGAAAAAGTAAACCATTTTAAAAAGGAAAAACAATCATCTGCTGTTTTCAAATTTACTGATAATGGTCATTACTAACAAGTTGATGTACATTTCTGCAGACTTCTTCCTATAACTATCTGTATTTAGGAATAGCAATTATATGTGTGTATGTGGGTGTATATGTATGTGTTTATATATATATATGTAATAAGATACAGAGAGTTTTATATATATATGTATATAATATTTATATATTATTTCCAATCTTTAACCTGTATTACACTTTTTTTGCCACCATCAGTATATCTAAATACTGAAACCTCACTTTCACATTTTCTACAATATTCTGCTCTCTACTGAATTATGAATGGTTTCATTAGGTACACCTTACAGTTATTACTCTTCACCTTTTTATTTTACATCATTTTATCTAGAGCACTTAGAGTGTTCCTGTAACAATGCCTAACCACTGATATTTTATAGCCAGGACACTTGATGTCTCATTTTCGTCTCTAGGTGATCCAAAAAATGTTCTATGTTTAAAATAAGAAAGCAGTGTAACACCACCCCTATCTACTGTGACATTCCCAGTACTGTTGGCAGCCTGGACCCACCACACCACCTGTCTTATTCTGGGCCCCCCTAAAAACCACCAGCTATTTGGATTACCTGGTGAACTGACCAGAGTAACATACTCAAATTCTATCTCCAAAATGCATAGGAGCTTAGTTTTTAATGATTAAAAATTGGAAACAACCAAATAGTTATCAGCAGGATAAATTTTAATTATTAATAGTAGTGGTTTATTAATTCTATAAACTAATATTCAGCAACAAAAGGAAAAAAATGTTGGACAAAAAGGCAGCCTCAATTACTGTAATAGGCAGAATCCATGATGATTAGTATGCAAAGATATATAGCCGTAGCTAATGGATCATGGGAAATGAAGGGGTGATTTAGATGAAAAATGACTATGCTCTAAATGTGCATTAAAAAGTCATAATATTGTGATCAGAAAGCTTATGTTATGTTTTGCAATAGAAAATCATAACCTCTATGACAGTTTTCAGATCTAAGTCAGAGCCCAAGGCCATCCAATTAAAGGATGCCCATGTTTCTCTGACAAAAGGTCCTAAAAAATTATTGCAAATATTTGAAGTACATATTCTCCCAGTTCTTTTACAAAGAGGCGTGGCTCTTTTCCAAGCCAATGATTTCTGGACAAAGCAAATTGATTGGATTTTTTTCAGAGCTGGACAGTAGGAACCTGAGCTCACTCGAATACAAAGGAACCATCGGAATCGCATGGCTTGGGTTGGGTACCACGAAGGCCAACTTATAATGCCTGTGAGTCCACCATACTGTTAAACATCCTGCACTTGAGTATGTAATTAAGATAAAAATACTTAACAGCAAGAAGAACCATCAAATTGTGTCCCAGAGTTCTCCAGCAAGATCTACCAAGACAGGGAGATGTATTAATTTACTAGGGCTGCCCTGTCAGATTACAGTTAAGACTGGCTGACAACGGAGACGAGCTCTCTCAGAGTTCAGAGGCTAGAAGTTTTGCGATCAAGGCACGGCGGGGTTGGTTTCTTCTGGAGTCTCCGGGCAGAATCTGTTCCGTGTTTCTCTCCTGCCTCCGGTGCCGCCGCCGGCCCTCAGTGTCCTCGGCTCATGGGCACATCTCTCTGTCTCCACCCTCACCTGGACGCCTCTTCTTTATGCAGCTCCATCTCTGTTTTCTCTTGTTTCATGCAACCAGGTTGGGATTAAGGCCCATCCTAATCTACAGGACCTCATCTTAACCTTACTACTTATACCTGCAAAGACCTTATTTCTAAATAAAGACATATTCTGAGTTTCCTGGTGGACATGAATTTTTGGGAGATGTTATTCAACCCACCTCTTCATCCAGCAAAAAGAGAAAATCAGGGACTTTCCTGGGGGGTCCAGTGGTTAAGACTCCTCACTTACATTTCCAGAAATACAGTTTAAATCCCTGGTTGGGGAACAAAGATCTCACATGCGGTGCAGCCAATAAATAAATAAACCAAATGTACCTACTTAAAAAAAAAGAGTGTTTAAAAAAGAGGATCAGTAGCAATAACGTATCCCAGCACTGATCCCTCAGTGCAAACTGTTCCACTGGACAAACTTGATCTACAGCCTATTTTTGGAAATAAAGTTTTTTGAAATACAGCCACACTCTTTAGCCATAGATAATTTATGGCTGCAGAGTTCAGTAGTTGCGCAGAGACCTTTTGACCTGCAAAGCCTAAAATCTTTATTATCTGGTCCTCTACACCAAACTTTTGCCAATTCCCAACTCAAGGGATATGAAATTGGTGATTGGCATGATATCCTATCCAATTTCTGGCTCTTGCTAGAATTGTGGAATTGTCACAGATGAGGTGGGATTATTGTAAATGTAACCAGCTGGCACTGCCTTTTCTAATCACAGCTGCTGTGCCGATGGGGTACTTTACTGAAACAGATCAATACAGCTTCTGGCACTCATCTGGGAAGTTCCTGATCCACCTCAGGAGGGTTGATAAAAAGCAGTTTGAAGGGAAGAGGTAGAGAGTTTGGGATGGACATGTACACTCTGCTATATTTAAAATGGATAATCAATAAAAATCTACTGTATAGCATATGGAGCTATGCACAATGTAACGTAGCAGCCTGGATGGGAGAAGAGTTTCAGGGAGAAAGGATACAGGTATATGTATGGCTGAGTCCCTTTGCTGTTCACCTGCAACTACCACAGCTTTGTTAAATGGCTATACACCAATAGAAAATTAAAGATTTAAACAAGAAAAAGGTTTGACCTTCTATCTTTTCTTTCTTGGCATCTGTAAAGCTCCATGTGACTGCACTACACTAATAACATCATCATACTGATTGGATATGGTTTGTAAAAATTGATACCATTAACATCTTATAGTACGGGGAAAACAGCAAAGGATTTATTGACCTCACATACTGGTGAAGGTTTGCGGCTGCAGTGGTCTGTGCCAGAATACCCCTCTATCAAAGAAAAGAAAAGTTGCATCTTGTGCAACAGAGAGAACATCAGTGCAGATCCCTAGATTTCTGAAGAAACCATGCCTTGAACAGCAAAAATAAGTAGCTGTCTGTATTATAAAACCATTCCTGCTCTCTTGCTGGATCCTAATCAAGACTTAACACCTGACCTTGGGGTACTGTGTGTTTCTGTTGCTAGGGCTACTGGGTTATTTCAGATTCACCCAATCATGTATTTAAATATGCTGATACATAAGCCATACAATTTACCTATGTTCGTGTTTAAGCACCAGCAATCCAAACCATATGATGAAATGGTATATTTGTAACTGGGCCCTCGGGTCCACAGAAAACTTAGGAATGGGGTGCCCAGATGCTAATTTCTATTTAACCCTAGTGGCAACTGGCAAAGGAGGAAAGGATGAGGATCAGGTCCACAGGTGAGTTGGTGTGGTATTTTAGTTACACAGAAAGGGATGAGAGTCCCACGTTTAGTGCAGCTGTAGAGGAAAGTCCAGCAAGCCTGGAAACATGGACAGGACTTGGTGTGGTGTCCCCAGGAGCCGAAAGACATGGGCCAGGAGAATGGAGTGGAGAGAAGGGAAAGGGGAAAGGAGTGGAAGCAAGATCATCCCTTTCACATCCCTTCCAGGGCCCCACCTTAGGGATTTGTGTTTCTAGTTCTCCAGACCTTGGACCAGAGAGGTAAGGAGTCTGATGCCCAGGAAGTGTACCCGGTCAACAGGGAACATAGGGGAGGTTTTTGCAGGTACACTTGGGTTCTTCGTGCCAGTGGAATTGTGAGGGCAAGGTATCCCAGTCATTACAAGGAGCTCGGGTTACTATCACACAACAGAGTCCAGAAGGATGCCAAGAGGCTGAGGCATCATCCCCTGGGGGTGCCCTTTGTTATTGCCTTCTGAGTGATAACAGTGAATGTTTTATAGAGCAGAAAGGCTCAAAGAGGGACAGCAACCACGGATTCACTTCCTTCCAGGATAAAGTTAAGGATACCTCTGAGGACTAGCAATCCCAAATAGACAAATTATCAGTGAAGGTGAGTGAAGAATAGAGTGGGTGTTAGAGGGAAGTGTAATAAACATCCCCAGAGACTCACCACCATATGCGGCATTAAGAACCACATCGCTTTGGCTGTTTGCCTTCAGGGTCTGCAACTGTGATAACGTTTGCATGGACTCTGCAGTGGGCTGGTCTTGAATCTCCCCTTTCTCATGGGAAGAGGAAGAGCATCTCCCCACCTATGCTGAGTCCAGGTTGATCACTGTGGGATGAGAATACAGTGGGTGCCACAGGAAACCTGAATGGTGCAAGGGGTTGACTGGAACAGACAGTCCTGCTGAGGAGCGCTGAGGTTCCCTCAACTCTGCTGCCTCTTCTTCGTGTGACCATCAGCAGCTTCACTCCGGCCTCAGTCTGGGATGTGTGTGTCCTGCCCATGTGTGTTCTAGAGTTTCTCTATTTATAGTGTGACCTACAAAGCCACAGCAATTCCCCCTGAGTCCAAGCCCACAAAACCCCAAACTGTCTAACATGGCATGAGATCATTTGGAGGTGGGAGACAGTACACAGGTCTTTTCTCCTCTGCCCTAAGCACTCTGTCCCGCGATGCCTCCTGCACCTTCTGGGATATAATAACCCACATGGCAGTCACCTTGCTACATCTAATTTCCACAGTCTCCTCACAGTCTGCTGTGTTTCTTCATCCTTCAGCCCTGCTCCCTGGGATCACATTTATAAATCAAACGTCACACGTGAGACCCTTGCCTAAGATTCTGTTTTTCAGGGAACACAACCTGATAAAATGCCAATGATTTATTATTAAATGAAACATGGCAAGTTTCAAAATATTACATAGCCTGTCTCCTCTATGGAGGACTATCTAGACATAGACACATATACGCATACACACACACAGAGGAATAGATAAACAGGTAGCAATAGAGAAATATCTGTTCTCAGATTTTAATATAAAATATAAACTGTTTAATACAAATATAAACTGTAATGTTTTCATCCCAAGGAGGATTTGCTGGTTTATGAGAGAATTAACAAAACTGTTACCATTTAGCAGCAGGTAAAATACTTTGGAAAAAAACAAATGCATTTCTTAGTAAACTAGAATAAAGACAAATATGGCTTTATTCTAGTTTACTAAAAATAACCTAGATTTCTAAGGACAAATCAAGTTATCATTTAGATTCATCTTAATAGACATTTAAACTCATGAAATGAAATATATTTGGTTAGCTAAAAGGGCGGAGAAGGCGATGGCACCCGACTCCAGTACTCTTGCCTGGAAAATCCCATGGATGGAGGAGCCTCGTGGGCCACAGTCCATATTAATATAAAATATAAACTGTTTAATACAAATATAAACTGTAATGTTTTCATCCCAAGGAGGATTTGCTGGTTTATGAGAGAATTAACAAAACTGTTACCATTTAGCAGCAGGTAAAATACTTTGGAAAAAAACAAATGCATTTCTTAGTAAACTAGAATAAAGACAAATATGGCTTTATTCTAGTTTACTAAAAATAACCTAGATTTCTAAGGACAAATCAAGTTATCATTTAGATTCATCTTAATAGACATTTAAACTCATGAAATGAAATATATTTGGTTAGCTAAAAGGGCGGAGAAGGCGATGGCACCCGACTCCAGTACTCTTGCCTGGAAAATCCCATGGATGGAGGAGCCTCGTGGGCCGCAGTCCATAGGGTCGCGAAGAGTCGGACACAACTGAGTGACTTCACTTTCACTTTTCACTTTCATGCATTGGAGAAGGAAATGGCAACCCACTCCAGTGTTCTTGCCTGGAGAATCCCAGGGACGGGGGAACCTGGTGGGCTGCCGTCTATGGGGTCACACAGAGCTGGACACGACTGAAACGACTTAGCAGCAGCTCAAAGGGAAGATACTGAGAGAAAATCTGTTTCTTTTTCTTGGGAAATGAACTAAAATTGTATATTTATTCTTTAACGTTTGCCTCATGACAGCCCCGTGGCATAAGTGTCACAAATCTCTTTTACAGATAATGAGATTGCAAATGAGAAGGTGAGTTAACTTGGCCAGGCCTGTCCCCACATAGCAGAGTGAAGCTTCAGATCCAACTGTTTCTGATGCTGAGTCCTTGTCCTTATACCCTGGAGCTCATCGGGTCTAGCCCTAGGGGAAACTTCTAGAGCTTTGGTTATAAGAATGGTTCAGTCAAATGAAAGATGTGACCTGACATGAAAAGCCCCGTAGTCTGACAGCAACTCTGGGAGTTAGGAGATTCATGGTTTCATCCTCAGGCTTTTCTTAATGAATTTTGTGACCTTGAGCATCGGCCAACCAGTTGCAGGCTTTCTCACCTGTGAAATTAAGTGTTTGACCCAGGTTTTCCATGAGTTGAAAATTTTCCTGTGGCTCTAAAAGTGTATGATTCTGTGGATAAAAAGCAACACCATCATGAGGCTTCTAAATGATATGGGTGCAGGATTTACGGAAGCTTCTCTGTGGCTCAGCAGGTAAATAATCCACATACAATGCAGGAGACATAGGTTCAATCCCTGGGTCGGGAGGCTCCTCTGAAAAAGGCCATGACAACCCACTCCAGTATTCTTGCCTGGGAAATCCCATGGACAGAGGAGACTCGTGGGCTCCAGTCCACAGGGTCGCAGAGAGTCAGACACAACTGAGGTACTAAGTGAGCAAGTAAGCAGAAGTTGTAAAAAATAACTCACCAGAATTCATCAGAGGTATCTAATGAATCATTTTCTTTATTGATAAGGTAAGAAATTTGAGTCATACATGTAAGCATGCAGAAAGAAATTGGAAAAACTGAAAATAATACAATAAAAGTGAATAGTGAAATAAGGAGAAAATTTCCTCTGGCTTTAGCCTAATTAAGGGAGATATTGAAAGAAGAAGGCTTCCCAGGTGGCACTAGTGGTAAAGAACTTGCCTGCCAGTGTAGGAGACATAAGAGACATGGGTTCAATCCCTGGGTCACAAAGATCCCCTGGAGGAGGGCATGGCAACCCACTCCAGTGTTCTTGCCTGGAGAATCCCACAGACAGAGAAGCATAGAGTCACAAAGAGTTGGACATGACTGAAGTGACTTAGCATGTATTGGAAGAAGAACTTCATACAAGATAAACTGCTTTGGGCATTATAACCAACTGGATTTTATTGTTTCTCTTCCTTAACAACCTTGAACTATTTTTTGCCCTTTCATACACCTGAAATATGAAACAGAAGAAAAATGCTTCTTCAAAATCCTGAGGGAACAGATTAAATTTTTGTCCTTCTGCCTTTGTACTTTTATAGGATGAGAGCTATATCTTTGATTCTTCCTCAGACAGGAATCCTCAGTGGAAGGTGTGTGTAAATAAACTGGAGAATGAGAGAACTACCATCACACTGGCGGGCACTCTGGCTGGCACCCGATTGGCAGGCGCACTTGCAGGCATCTGGCTGGCACCCGACTGGCAGGTGCACTGGCGGGCACACTGGCTGGCACTACAGTTGGCAGGCGCAATGGCGGGCGCACTGGCGGGCACGCTGGCTGGCACGTCGGATGGCAGGCTCACTGGCGGGCGCACAGGCAGGCATGCTGGCTGACACCCGACTGGCAGGCGCAATGGCGGGCACACTGCCTGGCACGCCAGAGGGCTGGCGCACTGGCGGGCGCACTGGTGGGCACGCTGCCTGGCACTCGACTAGCAGGCACACTGGCAGGCATTCTGGCTGTCACCCGACTGGCAGGCATACTGACGGGCACACTGGCTGGCACCCGATTGGCAAGCGCAATGGCGGGCACACTACCTGGCATGCCGGAGGGCAGGCGCACTGACGGGCACACTGGCTGGCACGCTGGCTGGCACCCGACTGGCAGATGTCCATCACCAACTCCCGGAGTTCACTCAGACTCATGCTCATCTAGTCAGTGATGCCATCCAGCCATCTCATCCTCGGTTGTCCCCTTCTCCTCCTGCCCCCAATCCCTCCCAGCATCAGAGTCTTTTCCAATGAGTCAACTCTTCGCATGAGGTGGCCAAAGTACTGGAGTTTCAGCATCAGCATCATTCCTTCCAAAGAAATCCCAGGGCCGATTTCCTTCAGAATGGACTGGTTGGATCTCCTTGCAGTCCAAGGGACTCTCAAGAGTCTTCTCCAATCCCACACTTCAAAAGCATCAATTCTTCGGTGCTCAGCCTTCTTCACAGTCCAACTATCACATCCATACATGACCACTGGAAAAACCGTAGCCTTGACTAGATGGACCATTGTTGGCAAAGTAATGTCTCTGCTTTTGAATATACTATCTAGGTTGGTCATAACTTTTCTTCCAAGGAGTAAGCGTCTTTTAATTTCATGGCTGCAGTCACCATCTGCAGTGATTTTGGAGGCCAGAAAAATAAAGTCTGACACTGCTTCCACTGTTTCCCTCTCTATTTCCCATGAAGTGATGGGACCAGATGCCATGATCTTCGTTTTCTGAATGTTGAGCTTTAAGCCAACTTTTTCACTCTCCTCTTTCACTTTCATCAAAAGGCTTTTCAGTTCCTCTTCACTTTCTGCCGTAAGGGTGGTGTCATCTGCATATCTGAGGTTATTGATATTTCTCCCGGCAATCTTGATTCCAGCTTGTGTTTCTTCTAGTCCAGCATTTCTCATGATGCACTCTGCATATAAGTTAAATAAGCAGGGTGACAGTATACACCCTTGACGTACTCCTTTTCCTATTTGGAACCAGTCTGTTGTTCCATGCCAGTTCTAACTCTTGCTTCCTCACCTGCATACAGATTTCTCAAGAGGCAGGTCAGGTGGTCTGGTATTCCCATCTCTCTCAGAATTTTCCACAGTTTGTTCATTAGCTGTGGGCTTAAAGAAAATAATGTCTTCTGTGACTAATACAAAGCAGTCTAGAAAAAAATATTTGTTCTTTTCTCCTCCTTGAGGGCCCTGGACTCCTTATTAACCTACTAACAATTAGCTCTCTCAGTTAGACCATAAAGAAGGCTGAGTGCTAAAGAATTGATGCTTTCAAATTGTAGCATTGGAGAAGACTCTTGAAAGTCCCTTGGACAGCAGGGAGATCAAACCAGTCAATCCTAAAGGAAATCGCCCTGAATATTCATTGGAAGGACGGATGCTGAAGCTGGAGCTTCAGTACTTTGGCCCCTGAGGTGAAGAGCTGACTCACTGGAAAAGACCCTGAAGCTGAGAAAGACTGAAGGCAAGAGCAGAAGGAGAGGATGAGATGGTTGGATGGGATCACTAGCTTGATGGACATGAGTTTGAGCAAGCTCTGGGATATAGTGAAGGACAGGGAAGCCTGGCATGCTGCAGTCCATGGGGTGGCAAAGAGTCGGACACAACTGAGCAATTGAACCACAACAAGGAAGTCAGAAGAGAGAAGCTGGGAGTGGGAGCACACTCTGCCAACCTCAGGGGCCCTGGAAGAGAGCTTGGGAACCCCAGGCTTGAGTGGTGAGCTAGCTAGGACCAGCCACCCTCCAGACAAGCCTCCCTAGCAGGTGATGGATGTGCCTGTGACTCCACATCCCTGGACCAGTGAACAAACTGTCCCTGAACATGGCCAGGAAGCCCATGGGGTCTCTGTGAATGCCTGTTGAGACCACTAATGGGATGCTCCACACATCTCTCTGGCCTCCCCACAGACCCACTAGGGCACCTCAGGGCATCCTGGGAAAGAGTCTGGATCAGGATATGGGAAATCAATTCTCTAAAAGCCAATTAACAAAGTGACCTTAATTGACCAATTTTCTAAAGTCAAGTCTCTAAATGAGCCATTTACCAAAACTTCAGACAGATATTTTAAACCCAGTCTGGGCAGCCGGCCACCACTGCCCGCCAGCAGGGGTAGGGGTAGGGACAGAAAATTCTGGCCAGATACCTTAGCCAGGGTCAAGGGCACGTTCAGAAGAAACGACAGCTGGTCAGTCTGGACCAGTGCATGCTGGCAAACATGGCCACCATAAGGAGAAACTTTTGGCGATGCCCTGGGTTCTTCACAAATAGACCACGGGGTCCATCTGGCACTGGGCAGGTGGGTTGCAGTGAATGGTTCTGGTTCTGAAGACAAGCAGAGGGAGAAGTCAGGAGTGTGGTAGAGCCACTGCCACTACAACCTCAGGCTGGCCCTTGCCCTCTCTGGGCCTTGCTTTCCCCACCTGGGTGGTAGTGTAACAGGAGCGAAAGGGGCAGGGCACAACTTTTGAAAGAATGACATAGCCCAGTCAGTTCAGTTCAGTCACTCAGTCGTGTCCAACTCTTTGCAACCCCATGAAACACAGCACGCCAGGCCTCCCTGTCCATCACCAACTCCCAAAGTTCACTCAGACTCATGTCCGTCGAGTCAGTGATGCCATCCAGCCATCTCATCCTCGGTCATCCCCTTCTCCTCCTGCCCCCAATCCCTCCCAGCATCAGAGTCTTTTCCAATGAGTCAACTCTTCGCATGAGGTGGCCAAAGTACTGGAGTTTCAGCATCAGCATCATTCCTTCCAAAGAAATCCCAGGGCCGATCTCCTTCAGAATGGACTGGTTGGATCTCCTTGCAGTCCAAGGGACTCTCAAGAGTCTTCTCCAACACCACAGTTCAAAAGTATCAATTCTTCAGCGCTCTGCCTTCTCCACAGTCCAACTCTCACATCCATACATGACTACTGGAAAAACCATAGCCTTGACTAGACGGACCTTTATTGGCAAAGTAATGTCTCTGCTTTTGAATATGCTGTCTAGGTTGGTCATAACTTTTCTTCCAAGGAGTAAGCGTCTTTTAATTTCAGGCTGCAGTCACCATCTGCAATGATTTTGGAGCCCCCAAAAATAGCCCAAGGACACAACATAAACCAATTAGAATCAAATGGGACCAAGATGGAAGACAAGACTAGAACTTGATCCTCAGTCAGCAAGTGAAATGACACACCCAGAGGTGCCATGACAGTTCCAAGGCACTCCACCGAGGAGTGGGCGGTGGCCGAAATCTTGGAAATCTCCACCCCTTCCCCAAAATAGTTGGAATAATCTTCCCACTTATTAGCATATGAAATTACCCAGCCTATAAAAACTAACCACACAACATTTTCTGGCCACACTCGCCCTTTGCAATGGCCCACACTCTGTTACTGGAGTGACTTCTCTGTGAATCTGAATAAATCCACTTCTTACCTATCACTTAGTCTCTCACTGAATTCTTTCTGTGAGGAGATGTCAAGAACCTGAGCTTCATCAGGCCCTGAAACCAGGAACTGTGTGTTGTGGCTGGGTTTGAGTCCCAGGTTTTCCAGTGGAGCTCTGGTTTTTCCAGTGGTCATGTATGGATGTGAGAGTTGGACTATAAAGAAAGCTGAGCCCTGAGGAATTGATGCTTTTGAACTGTGGTGTTGGAGAAGACTCTTGAGAGTCCCTTGGACTGCAAGGAGATACAACCACTCAATCCTAAAGGAGATCAGTCCTGGCTGTCCATTGGAAGGACTGATGTTGAAGTTGAAACTCCAATACTTTGGCCACCTGATGTGAAGAGCTGACTCATTTGAAAAGACCCTGATGCTGGGAAAGATTAAGAGCAGGAGGAGAAGGGGACGACAGAGGATGAGATGGTTGGATGGCATCACCGACTCAATAGACGTGGGTTTGGGTGGACTCCAGGAGTTGGTGATGGACAGAGGGGCTTGGCATGCTGCAATTCATGAGGTCGCAAAGAGTTGGACATAACTGAGCGACTGAAGTGAACTGAACTGAATCCCAGCCACGTGGGTTCATGTCCCAAGCGAGGTTTTGGCTGGATTTGAGTCCCAAGCAAGGTTTGACTGGGTTTGAGTCCCAGCCACGTGGGTTCAAGTCCCAAACTGAGTTTTGACTGGGTTCGAGTCCCAGCACACGGATTCAAGTCCCAAGCTGTGGTAAACAGTTTCAGCAGCAAGGATTCCAGGGACCCCAGAGCCCAATCAGTGTCTGCAAGGCCACTGTGCACCTTGCAGTGTGCACAGGCTCCCGCTATGCCTCCGCCGTCAGACACTCAGGGCCGCTTTTGGCTTCATTCACAAGAGGGCCCCTCAATGCAGTGGGGCCTGTGTTCCAGAAGGAAACAACTTCTGCAGACACTCCCTTGCCTAGCCCTGGAAAAGGGACAGGTAGAGGGGCTTCTGGATGCCCCCAGAGATGGGTCTTTCCTTCTCGGCTTCTCCCCCTGTTGTGTGGAGACACAGGGGATGTGCTAGCCCCCTGTCACTAGCCGGCCACCACTCCCTCCTGGCCCCAGTCCAGCAGGCCCTCTCTACCTCGCATCTTCCTTCCCTCCCTGCTCCTTCCCTCCCTCCCTCCTTTCGGCAGATTCTCTGCGGCAGCCTCTCTTTCTGTCATTTCCAGCCCCATCCATGTCACCAAACTGTCCGGTCCACCCTCAGCCACATCCACCCTCCCAAAGCCCATCCTAGCCCTCCTAGCATCTAGTCTGATAATCACAGAGATGAACCCGAAGAGGGTGGGGCCCTTATTCCTCCCGGACTCCCCTGCCCCCGGACCCCCACAGAGCAACGTCTTCCCCTGGGGCCTCCTCTGGGCTGGGGTTCCCCCTGACAGTGCACATTCCCGCTGGGGACATATGATGCTGGAGTCAAGGTCTCTCTCAGGGGTCTTCATTGTGCAAGCCAGTCACTGGGTGAACTCACAACCCACAGGGCACCCGCCTTTCCTGAGGCTTGATTAGCCCCGCTGTGCGCCCTTGAGCTGGTCACCAGTGTGGCCGAGTCACTGGAGCCCAGCCTTTCAACAGTGTCTCTGATTTTGACCTCGTCATTATTCTGCTGTTCACTGGCATCTCCATCAGCCGTCCTGGAGTGTCGTCAGCCCGTGTGCCTCCGCAGGGCTGATGGTCTGTTCCAAAGTCTTCTCTGAGCTCCAGCGTGAACCTCCCATCCCCTCTTGATTGGATCCCCAGAGCTGGCCCTCCTTGCTCTATCCGATAGTCCTCAGGCACCCCAGCCACTGCGGGGATGGGAAGGCATTCGGATCCTGGGAGAAGAGCTCAGTTCCAAAGTCTAGCTCAGACTTTGGCTCCCACAGGCCAGTTGGTGCAGTTCATCAGAACTCAGTCACTCACAGGCAGTGGCAAAGGTGCCACCAGTGGCCACCAGACAACCCCAGCTGCCAGTTCCACCTTCTGTTTCTACGTCTCCCCAACCTCACACACACCTGTGGGCACTCCCACTTCTGCTGACGGACCTTCTGTCTCCAACCTTGGGGTGCTCAGCTCAGCTGCCCCTTCCCTGAAGCCAGTGTCACAACAGGGGAAGCGAACCCACACCAGGTGCCCCCAGAGCTCAGCACCACCTTCCACCTCCTCTCTCCTAGCCCTGCTGGCCTGAAAGTCCCCCTCGCCTCACAGAGTCAGCCCGGGCTATCACAAATGCTACTCACTTCCTGTAGCCCAAGAGGTGCTAAGAGAGTCACACAGTGAGTGAACAGGGGCCTCCTCTTCCCCAGCCCAGAGGAGGCCCCAGGGCAGGAGGTGGGCCAAGAGAGGGGGCCGGTGGCTCATCTACACCTGCTGGGAGAAGACGGGAGCCCCTAACATGGGTGAGCCATGCGGCACATGGACGCGGTCCCTGCGTGGTCCTGTGGAAGTGGACACAAGGATTCAGCCCTGAGTCCTGGGACCTCAGAGCCCAGCAGAGCTGCACGGGGCCTGAGATTGGGGGATGAGAGCCTTCAGGAGGAAGCCCTGGCAAGTCCTGTGCTCAGACAGCATGACAGTGCTCAGCACTCAGGCTCCAGGAGCCCAAGGTGCCTGCTGGAACAGGGCAGGGGTTGCCTCTGACTGGTCAGCCGGCACCTGCCCCTGCCCCGTGCCCTCCAAGCAGGTGGGCCCTACACATAGACCACCTTCCCATGGGCTCTTTTTCTGTTTCAAGGTCCCCAGGCTGCACTTCCCTCAGTTCTCACCTGTCTGGGAGGAAGCCGAACTGATGGACCCACGCTGCACAGTCCCCAGGCCTCTCCGTGTCCCCGTCTTGGGGCTTTATACATGGAGAGAGGTCTGAGCTGCCTCCTCGCTGCTGGTGGAGGGGCTGGGGCATGTCTGCCCCACAGCAGCTCGAGATGGCTGGAGAGGCCCGGCCCAAGGTGCCACTCAGGGTTCTGCAGAGCAGATGCTGGCCCAAGGCTGGTCCCTGCATCTCCCGACTTCAGACACACGGCAGAGTTAACCAGCTGCGTTGCGAGTCCTCCAGGCATAGTGCTCAAACTTTATACAACTCGCCAGTGTCCACCCACCAGTCCTCCTCCTTTACTCGTCTTCCTTTGATGCACTTCAGGGTGAGTCTTGGCAACACTCTTTAAGAGAGAAAATCAAAGTCTAAAAGTCTGTCTATGGTGGAGGGGTATCTGGATACAGAATGCTGTGCCTTTTTTTTTTTTTTTGGCTTTGCTAATCATATTTGTTTATTTTCAAGAGCTCATCAGTTTTAAAAAATTAAACTCATTTATTTCAAATAAGTAATACTTCCATGACTATACAGTAACTTTACAGTAACTTTACATTAAAAAGTTTTTTTGCAAACAGCTCACCTGTATTCTTTGTTCTTATCTTTTCTACCTTCTTTTTCTTGTTTTACAGATGCAGTACATTCTCAAACTTCTCTGTGAAGACTACTTGGACTTTTATTTAAAACCTCCTTTAGTTCCCTGCATTAGCTCTGTTTGTTCCATTTATCTTGTGATTTCTCCTTAATGTTCCAGCCTTTCCTCCTGTGTCTAATGCTCCCTTTGTTTCCTGTTCATCTTTTTATTTTTTTTCTTCCTGTTCATAAAAGTAATGATGGTACATCTTTAATATCAAGAAAATAGGCTATAAAAAAGTTCATTCTCAGAATTGTTTTAGTAAAACCTCATTCTTGCTCCTTTGTGGGTGCATAATGAAGTTCCATGGGCTTGTTCCCCTTCCAGTATTTCTCACTGACCAATTCCGAAGAGAAAGGGCCATTTAACACAGTGAACTGGCCCCTGGCTATGGCTATGTAAATGGCATACTGCTCCTTACTGACTGGTTCGTCTGGCTTCATTCTCCTTTGCTTCAAAGTTCTTCTAAAGCTAACCTCACAGCCAGATGCTTGAGGTTTATTTATCATCATTTATCAATGATCAACAGTGGCATTACCTGAACTCTTCATGAATCTTGTCTGTGTACGGCCATCTTTTTCCATAAACGTGGGATGAAACCTCAGCGCTAATTCAGTTTCACTAGCATGGTCCATTACGGGGTCAGATGTCACTTTCGCATTGCTGTTATCAAGTTCAAGCCCAGAATCATCCAATGTTTTGGTCTGTTTGTTACTAGGTGCTGCTTCCAATTGCTGTACATGGATGTTTTACTGCAGTGAGTGCTGTCTCCACTGACTTCTGCTCCACTATAATTTTCTATCTGTTTCCCACCTCACTGTAATCTGCTCACGGCCTGTATCTCAGTCCTTCCTCGATGCTGTGGCCGAGTGATTGCTGAGGATTATGCTTGTTGATTCTGCTGCTGCGGCTGCTGCTAAGTTGCTTCAGTCGTGTCCAACTCTGTGCAACCCCATAGACAGCAGCCCACTAGGCTCCCCCATCCCTGGGATTCTCTCGATGAGCTTCATACTCACCGTGACTTGGTTAAATTTTCCTGATGAGTGCATCAAAGTTTAGGTCTGATCTTAGTGATCTTTTGGAAACTAGCTTTTCCCAACAGGTTGTTGTTGTTCAGTTGCTCAGTCATGTCCAACTCTTTGTAACCCCATGGACTTGTGCACTCGAGGCTTCCCTGTCCATCACCAACTCCTGGAGCTTGCCCAAACTCATGTTCATTGAATCAGTGATGCCATCCAACCATCTCATCCTTTGTTGTCCCCTTCTCCTCCTGTCTTAATCTTTCCCAGCATAAGGGTCTTTTCCAATGAGTCAGTTCTTCTTAAATTTTTAAATTCAAAATAATCAGTATGTCTCTGCTGGACACCACAATGGGCAGAGAAAGGACTATCAGTGACAGTCAGTGACCGTCTTGTATGGGGGAGGGTGATGTGGCCAGAAAGGGCTTCGGGGTGGGAGAGGGAGGGAGACCTCATGACCTGTCCTCTACCCCTGTTCACACCCTTGGAGTAGCTGGTGGCAGTGGGGGCCTCCCTGGATGACACCTTGGGTGATATGGGTGATGTTATGAGACGTCACCAGAAGGCTCTGGGTCGCCCTGACCTGCTTTACATTATCCTAAGGTCGGGTAGAGTTTACAGGTAAGCAAAGGGAGAAGCCAGAGTGACTGGCGGACTTTCAGTTCAGTTCAGTTCAGTTCAGTCGCTCAGTCGTGTCCGACTCTTTGTGACCCTATGGACGCCAGGCTTCCCTGTCCATCACCAACTCCTAGAGCTTGCTCAAACTCATGTCCATCAAGTCGGTGATGCCATCCAACCATCTCATCCTCTGTTGTCCCCTTCCCCCCTTGCCTTCAGTCTTTCCCAACATCGGGGTCTTTTCTAATGATTCGGTTCTTCGCATCAGTTGGCCAAAGTATTGGAGCTTCAGCTTCAGCATCAGTCCTTCCAATGAATGTTCAGGATTGATTCCCTCTAGGATTGACTGGTTTGATCTCCTTGCAGTCCAAGGGACTCTGAAAAGTCTTCTCCAACACCACAATTCAAAAGAATATATTCTTCGGTGCTCAGCCTACTTTCTGACAGGTAGAGCATTCTTTATTGCCACCTCTGAGGGCTGTGACAATGCAACCTGCAAAAAAAAACGCTGATATAAACAGTCTTTTGTGTGGTGTCAACATATCCAAACCAACTGGGCACATCAATTCACTGTGTAGACTTGAGGTGAAACCACAATTTCTAAGCCATCTGTTATTGCCTCCTGAGGTGTTCATTCTAATTCATATAAACTGTGTTCCCATTTTTGCTTAATGGCTGAGTTCTGTTTGTCTGCACAGCCCAAGACGTTGCGGCTCCTGCCCCAGCCTGGGGCTCCACTGGCCGCAGCTGGGGCAAGACTCAGGTACAAGCCTCTGAGGCTGCCAGTGCCGATGCACACTAAGGTGAGCCTCAGCTTCTGCAATGAAACTCTCCCATTCATCTTTTGAAATCAGGCAACGAAGTCTCACTAGGAGCTGCATGTATGAGCAGACTTCGTCCATGCACAGATGCTACCTAGACGGGATGGGAGAGGAGCTGGTTATGAATCTTTGGTGGAGGGTGGGGGTGGGGAAGAAGGGGCCAAACACCAAACTGCAGAAGGCCTGACTCTGAGGCTGGTACTGCTGCTAAGTCGCTTCAGTCGTGTTCGACTCTGTGCGACCCCATAGACGGCAGCCCACCAGGCTCCTCTGTCCCTGGGATTCTCCAGGCAAGAACACTGGAGTGGGTTGCCATTTCCTTCTCCAGACTCTGAGGCAGTAACACCCAACTAGCTGTCCTCATTCTGTCTAGATATTTTGCTCAATTTCTGTAAAGAAGAAACATTTTGTTTTTAGACTGGCAGCTAAACATTTGGCTGCCAGATCATCTCCATGAAGGAGTCGTCTGGCCCCGGTGGATCCAGGGTGATTCGAAGGTGGGGACGGAGTCAGCGAGAAAAACACTTTTAGAAATATAAGATTAGATTAGGAAATTATAGTATAGTAGGAAAATCTAGATGAAGAAAAGAAGGCTGAATAACTTGGTTTATGTGGAATACCAATCACCACCTACGTAGGCCACAGGCATCTTTCTGTTCTCCCGAAGGAGAGGAGGCACTGAGGCCTCCCCGGTCCGATCTTAGAAGCCCAGGCATAATTAGTAGGCTTGGTGAGGACCCACTCCCCAGATGGGAATTCAGCCAGAAGGGGAAAGAAAGAACGACACGGGGGGAATCAGCCTTTCCAGAAACTGACCCCATTTTCTTTATTTTCAGGTTTGCTTATATACTTTTTTTACACATGGTTTGAATACAGAGTCACGCGGAGGTCAGCAGTCCTGACCTTTATCAAAATCAGGTGCTTTACATAAAAAAAGGTCTTAGGGGTTTTACATCATCTTCTGGCCATGAGGCCTGCTGACACTTCATGACCCTTTCTTTCTGATAACCAAAAAACTCATTTTTTCCAAGGGTGTTTTTTCTTAAACCAGACACCACCCTCCAGATAAAGTTACATTCCTATAGGGTAAGGGTGTAATGAGTTACAATCAAGAAAGGAATTTATCTAACCCAAGGTTAACATGATTAATCTTAAAGGGTCATACTTATTTCTCTTATATGCTAGTTATATTCATTATAAGGGCAGGGAATATGAAGATTTAGCAATAAAACATCAGCCCAACAAGCGAATTCCTTTCACCAATACAATTCCTAATCAACCCACTATACTAATAAATTCTAACTTCCCAAAAGAACCTGCCTTTAGTAAGTCTAAAACATCTCGTGCCTCTTGCTGTTGGGAGGCTGTAAACAATCACATGTGGCCGGACGAACCTATACAGGCAGGCTGGATAACCTTCAGAGGAGTTCATAAGCTGAAACACTCTTGTCACGCCCAGGAATTTTATCAACTGGAGCTGCAAGTTACCTCCTTCTCCGAGAGAAATGGTGATGGGGGAGAGCCCCCCGTAAAGTCAGAGGTGTAGGTGAGAACATAAAACAGACTCTGGTTTTGGGGGTAGATGCTCGGGAACGGGGGATTTCCTGAGGCTTGATCATGCCTTTGCGTATGCCAAGCCTCCTTCCTCTCGACCTTTGCCATGGGCGGAGTTCCTCACGCTGGCCCCCGGCAGAGTCTGGGGTCAATGCTTCACTGTACGGAGCGTCAGTGGTTAGGCCTGCAAATGAGGGATATTGCTAAGAGAGACAGACGCGTGAAGACCAGCTTGGAGTAAGGAGCAGGCCCCTCCCCCTGTGCACGGCGTCCGCACCTGCAGGCAGCAGGGAATGCCGCTGGCGTTCCCCAGGGTCAGCCCTCGGCCAGGGCTTGGAGGCCTCACAGAAAAGACCCGACCTCCCGCCCTTCATCCTTGGAGGGCCTGTGCTCGGAGTGCCGGGCAGGACTGAGTCGCGACACCCTGATGAGCTCCTGCACGTGGCCTTTCCTCACCTGCCCTCTCACACCCCCGGGCCAACTCCTGAGGGTCCCATCAAGTGGCCCAGCTGCACCTACATCTGCCTCCAGCTCTGCTTTCGGGGAACCCCCAGCTAAGACACATCTCATAAGATAGTTGAATGGCCTGGATGGGAAAGGACCTGGGGGGAGAACAGATACATGTGCATGCTGGTCTGAGTCCCTTTGCTGTTCATCTGAAACTATCACAACATGGTTAATTGGCTATATGCCAATACAAAACAAAAGTAAAAAAGAAAATTGACAGGCATGGAGCTCCCATGCCTGCAGTGACAGTGACAGCCTCAGGAGTTCACAGGGTATCAACTTCACTGCCCACTTTTCCGTCTATCCCTTCTGTTCCTTTCAAACTCTGTGTCCTGGGCTGCTGCTACTGCTAAGTCGCTTCAGTCATGTCCGACTCTGTGCAACCCCATAGACAGTAGCCCACCAGGCTCCCCCATCCCTGGGATTCTCCAGGCAAGAACACTGGAGTGGGTTGCCATGTCCTGGGCACATCTGACCAACTCCAAAAGCACAGCTTTAATAACAGACTCCTGCGATGTCTGCCCAAGAGGGATGAAAACGAAGGTCCAGCAAAAGATCTGACACAAATGTTCAGCAGCTTGACTGCCGACAGCCAGGAGGCAGAAGTGACCCAAATGCCATCAGCAGGTGCGAGGGGCCGATATGTGTCCACTCACACAATGGAGAAGCACTTCAGCTTGAGAAGGGAAGCGCTGCCTGCTGCCCTGGATGACACTGGGAATGTGCTGGGTGACCGACACACACGCTGGATGGTCTCTGTTACAGTAAACGTCCAGGTGACAAACCCACAGACAGGAAGCTGATGCGTGGTCGCTCAGAGCTGAGTGGGAACAGGCATTAGCTAAAGGGGCAAAAGGGATATTTTGAGGTGATGGAAATATTCTAAAAGTGGGTTACCCAGATGGCTTTGAAAGTGTTAGTTGCTCAGTTGTATCCAACTCTTTGCAACTCCATGGAGGACTCCTCTGTCCATGGAATTCTCCAGTCAAGAATACTGAAGTGGGTAAACATTCCTTTCTCCAGGGGATCTTCCCGACCTAGGGATCAAACCCAGGTCTCCTGCACTGCAGGTGGATTCTTTACTGTCTGAGCCACCAGGGGAGCCCACTGATGGCTATATAATTTGGTAAATTTACTAAAAATCACCAATTAAATACATTTCAAACAGGTGAATTTTTGTTTCTTTTTTTATTGAGGTATTAGTGATGTACAATATCATATACTTGCAAGTGTGCAATAGTGAATCACATTTTTTTATCATTTTATTTACTTTACTTCTGGCTGTGCTGGGTCCTCATTGCTGCATGGGCTTTTCCCTAGTTGCAGTGAGAGGGGCTACTCTCTAGGCGTGGTGCAGGGGCTTCTCATGGGAGTGGCTTCTCTTGTGGCCGAGCACAGGCCCTGGGGGGCACAGGTTTCAGTAGCTGCAGCACGTGGGCTCAGTAGTTGTGGCTCATGGGCTTAGCTGCCCCGTGGCATGTGGTATCTTCCCAGATCAGGAACTGAACCCATGCCTCCTGCATTGGTGGGTGGATTTTTTTTTTTTAACCCCTGAGCTACCAGGGAAGCTGTGATTTACAATTTGTAAAGGTTTTACTCCATATATAGTTATTATAAAATATTTGCTATACTCCTTGTGTTGTACAAGATACCCTGGTAGCTTATGCATACCTAATAGTTTGTACCTCTTACTCCCCTATCCGTCTGTTGCCTCTCCCCCTGCCCTGTCCCCATGGTAACCACTGGCTTGTTCTTTTTATCTGTGAGACTGCTTCTTTTCTGTTATAGTCACCAGTTTGGGATATTTTTTAGAATCCACATACATGTGTCATTGTAAAGCATTTGTCTTTCTGACTTATTTTACTTAGATAATGCCCTCCAAGGCCACCCATGGTCCTGTGAATGGCAGCATCTCATTACTTTTAATGTCTGAGTCGTATTCCATTGTATACATGCATCCCAGCTTCTTTATCCATTTATCTGTCAATGGACACCTAGGTTGCTTCCACATCTTGGCTATTGTGACTAGCACTGCTATGAACATTGGGGTGCATGTGTCTTTTCTAGTTAGTTTTTTTTTTTTTTTAACACAGGTGAATTTTAATTCAGGTGGTGAAGCCACCCGTGGGGGCCCACCTGCTCCCTGGGGTGGCAGAGGGAGGGGGCAGTGGGGCCTAGTGGGGAGCCCTCGGGGCCATAATCATGCCCCTGTGCTCGAAGGCAGCTGCTAGGTCATCGGCTTCCCACTGCCACCTGGGATGTGGCCTCATGCCTTCCTCGCTGTCATTTCTGCAACTCAAACAAGAAGAACTTAACATTCCTTAAAAAATTGCAAATAGAACTGCCTTATGACCCAGCAATCCCACTGCTGGGCATACACACCGAGGAAACCAGAATTGAAAGAGACACATGTACCCCAATGTTCATCGCAGCACTATTTATAATAGCCAGGACATGGAAGCAACCTAGATGTCCTTCAGCAGATGAATGGATAAGAAAGCTGTGGTGCATATACACAATGGAGTATTACTCACCCTTTAAAAAGAATACATTTGAATCAGTTTTAATGAGGTGGATGAAGCTGGAACCGATCATACAGAGTGAAGTAACCCAGAAAGAAAAACACCAATACAGTATACTTACACATATATATGGAATTTAGAAAGATGGTAATGATAAACCTGTATGCAAGACAGCAAAGAGACACAGATGTATAGAACAGCCTTTTGGACTCTGTGGGAGAGGGAGAGGGTGTGATGATTTGGGAGAGTGGCAGTGTAACATGTATGATATCATAAGTGAAACGAATCACTGGTCTAGGTTTGATGCAGGATGCTTGGGACTGATGCACGGGGACAATCCAGAGAGATGGTGTGGGGTGGGAGGGGGCAAGAGTGGCAGTGTAACATGTATGATATCATAAGTGAAACGAATCGTCAGCCTAGATTCGATGCAGGATGCAGGATGCTTGGGACTGATGCACGGGGATAATTCAGAGAGATGGTGTGGGGCAGGGGCAGGGGGGCGGTCGGGATTGGGAGTTTATGTACACTCATGGCTGATTCATGTCAATGTATAGCAAAATGAATACAGTATTCTAAAGCAAAACAAACTAAAAAATAAAATTTAATTAAAAAAAGAGAGCTCCTCTTCACTTTCTGCTATAAGGGTGATATCATCTGCATATCTGAGGTTCTTGATATTTCTCCCGGCAATCTTGATTCCAGCTTGTGTTTCTTCCAGTCCAGCGTTTCTCATGATGTATTCTGCATATAAGTTAAATAAGCAGAGTGACAATATACAGCCTTGACATACTCCTTTTCCTATTTGGAACCTGTCTGTTGTTCCATGTCCAGTTCTAACTGTTGCTTCCTGACCTGCATATGATATTATCTTTTTATTTCTGACAAAAAAGAGAGCTCCTCTTCACTTTCTGCTATAAGGGTGATATCATCTGCATATCTGAGGTTCTTGATATTTCTCCCGGCAATCTTGATTCCAGCTTGTGTTTCTTCCAGTCCAGCGTTTCTATGATGTATTCTGCATATAAGTTAAATAAGCAGAGTGACAATATACAGCCTTGACATACTCCTTTTCCTATTTGGAACCTGTCTGTTGTTCCATGTCCAGTTCTAACTGTTGCTTCCTGACCTGCATATGATATTATCTTTTTATTTCTGACTCATTTCACTTTGTAAAATAGGTTCTAGATTCATCCATCTCATCAGAACTGACTCAAATGCATTCCTTTTGATGGCTGAGTAATATTCTGTTTTGTATATGTACCATAACTTCTTTATCTTTATTCATCTGTTGATGGACATCTGGGTTATTTCCATGTTCTAGCTATTATAAATAGTGCTGCAGTGAACAACAGTATACATGCGTCTTTTTCAATTTTGGTTTCCTCAGGGTATATGCCTAGGGTTGGGTTGCTGGGTCATATGGTGGTTTCATTCTTAGTATTTTAAGGAATCTCCATACCATATTCCATAATGGTTGTATCAATTTGCAATCCCACCAACAATGCAAGAGCATTTCCTTTTCTCCACACCCTCTTCAACATTTATTTTTTGTAGATTTTTTTGATGATGGCCATTCTGATCCAAGTGAGGTGATATCTCATTTTGGTTTTGATTTGCATTTCTATAATAATGAGTGATGTTGAGCATCTTTCCATGTGTTTGCTAGCCATCTGTATGTCTTCTTTGGAGAAATGTCTGTTTAGGTCTTTTTCCCACTCTGATTGGGTTGTTTTTCTGGCATTGAGTTGTATGAGCTGCTTGTATATTTTGGAAATTAATCCTTTGTCAGTTGTTTCATTTGCTATTATTTCTTCCCATTCCGAGGTTTGTCTTTTCTCTTTGTTTATAGTTTCCTTTGCTGTGCAAAAGTTTTTAAGTTTTAACAGGTCCCACTTGTTTACTTTTGTTTTTATTTCCATTTCTCTAGGAGGTCTGTCATAGAGGATACTACTTTGATTTTTGTCATGAAGTGTTCTGCTTATATTTTCCTCTGTGGGTTTATAGTTTCTGGTCTTACATTTAGGTCTTAATCTATTTTGAGTTTATCTTTGTATATGGTGTCAGGAAGTTTTGTAATTTCATTCTTTTCCATGTAGCTGTCCAGTTTTCCCAACACTATTGAAGTGGCTGTCTTTGTCCCATTGTATATTCTTGCCTCCATTGTCAAAAATAAGATACCCTTAGGTGTATGGGTTTATTTCTGGGCTTTCTATCTTGTTCTGTTGGTCTATACTTCTGTTTTTGTGCTGGTACCATACTGTCTTGATGACTGTAGTTTTGTCTTATATTCTGAAGTCAGGAAGGTTGATTCCTCCAGCTCCATTCTACTTTCTCAAGACTAACTTGGCTATTTGGGGTTTTTTGTGTTTCCCTATGAATTCTGAAATTTGGGTTCTAGTTCTGTGAAAAATGCCATAGGTGATTTGATAGGGATCACATTGAATATGTAGACTGCATTTGGTAGTATAATCATTTTCACAATATTGATTCTTCCTACAAAGGAACATGGAATATCTCTCCATATGTTTATGTCATCTTTGATTTATTTCTTCAGTGTCTTATAGGTTTCTGTGTACAGTTCTTTTGTCTCCTTAGGTAAGTTTATTCTTAGATATTTAATTCTTTTTATTGCACTGGTGAATGGGATTGATTCCTTAATTTCTCTGAATTTCATTGTTAGTATATAGAAATGTATGTGATTTCTGTGTATTAATTTTGTATCCTGCAACTTTGTTAAATTCACTGATTAACTCTAGTAATTTTCTGACCCTATCTTTAGGATTTTCTGTGTACAGTATCATGTCATCTCCAAACAGTGAGAGTTTTACTCTTTCTTGTCTGATCTGGATTCCTTTTATTACTTTTTCTTCTCTGATTGCTGAAGCTAGGACTTCCAGAGCTATGTTGGATAATAGTGGTGGAAGTGGACACACTGGTCTTGTTCCTGATCTTAAGGGAATGCTTTCAGTTTTTCACCATTGAGAATAATGTTTGCTGTAGGTTTCTCACATATGGTCTTTACTATGTTGAGGTAGGTTCCTTCTATGCCGTTTTTTGAAGAGTTTTAATTATAAATAAGTGTTTAGCTTTGTCAAAGGCTTTTTCTGCATCTATATTGAGATTATCATAAGGTTTTCACCTTTCATTTTATTAATATGTGTATCATATCGATTTGCATATATCAAAGACTCCTTGCATTTTTGGAATAAACCCATCAGGATCATGATGTATGAGCTTTTTGAAGTTTTGCTGACTTTTGTTTGCTTAAATTTTGTTGAGGACTTTTGCATCTATCTTCATCAGTGATATTGACCTGCAGTTTTCATTTTCTGTGTCGTCTTTGTCTGGTTTTGGTATCAGGGTGATGGTGGCTTTGTAGAATGAATTTGGAAGTGTTCCTTCCTCTGCAATTTTTTGAAAGAGTTTTAAAAGGATAGGCATTAGCTTTTCCCTAAGTGTTTGATAGAATTCTTTTGTGAAACCATCTAGTCCTGAGCTTTTGTTTTATAGGATTTTTTTTTTTTAATTACGGCTTCAATTTCAATGCTTGTAACTGGGTTGTTCATAATTTCTATAACTTCCTGGTTCAGTCTTGAAAGATTGAATTTGTCTAAGAATCTGTCCATTTCTTCCAGGTTATCTCTTTTATTGCCATACAGTTGTTCATAATAGTCTATTATAATCCTTTGTATTTCTGCATTGTCTGTTGTAAGCTCTCCTATTTCATTTCTAATTTTGTTGATTTGATTCTTCTCCCTTTTTTCTTGATAAGTCTGGCTAAAAGTTTGTCAATTTTGTTTATCTTCTCACAGAAGCTGTTTTTAATTTTATTAATCTTTACTATTGTTTCTTTCATTTCTTTTTATATTTGTTCCTCCTGGGATCTTTATGATTTCATTCCTTCTGCTATTTTTAAATTTCTTCTTCTTTTTCCAGCTGTTTTAGGTGTAAAGTTAAGTTGTCTATTTGATGTTTTTCTTGTTTCTTGAGGTAGGATTGTTTTGCTATAAACTTCCCTCTTAGAAATGCTTTGGCTGCATCCTATAGGTTTTCAGTTGTGTTTTCATTGATTTTTTTTTTCTAGAAATTCTTTGATTTCCCTTTTGATTTCATCAGTAACCTGTTGGTTATTTAGAAACATCTTTTTTAATCTCCATGCATTTGCGTTTTTTATAGCTTTTTCTTTCTTTCTTTCTTTTTTTTCTTGTAATTGGTATCTAGTCTCATAGCATTGTTGTCAGAGAAGATGCTTGATATGATTTCAATTTTCTTAAATTTACTGAGATTTGGCTTGTGACCCAAAATGTGGTCTATCCTGGAGAATGTTCTATGTTTACTTGGAGAAGAAGGTGTGTTTTCTGCATTTGGATGGAATGTCCTGAAGATATCAATGAGATCCATCTTCTCTAATGTATCATTTAAGACTTGTGTTTCCTTATTGATTTTCTGTTTTGATGATTCATCCGTTGGTGTGAGTTTTGTGTCAAAGTCTCCTACTATTATTGTGTTACTGTCAGTTTCTCCTTTTATGTCTGTTAGTGCTTGCCTATGTATTGAGTTGCACCTATATTGGGTGCATAAATATTTACAATTGTTATGTCTTCCTCTAGGATTGATCCCTTACTCCTTATGTAGTATCCTTTCTTATCTCTTATAAAGAATAAATTTCCTGTATTTATTTTAAAGCCTCTTTTGTGTGACATGAAGATTGCTATTCCAGCTTTCTTTTTATTCCTATTTGCATCAAATTTATTTTTCTATCCTTTCACTTTTAGTCTATATGTGACTTGAGGTCTCAGGTGGGTTTCTTGTAGGCAGCATATATATGGTTCTTGTTTTTGTATCCATTTAGCCAGTCTGTGTCTTTTGGTTGGAGCATTTAATCTCTTTAGATTTAAAATAATTATTGATATATATGCTCCTATTGTCATTTTCTTAATTGTTTGGGGTTGATTTTGTAGGCCTTTTGTCTTCTCTTGTATTTCTTGACTATATAAGCCCCTTTAACATTTGTTGTAAAGCTGCTTTGGTGGAACTGGATTCTCTTAACTTTTGCTTGTCTAAAAAACTTTTGATTTCTCCATCAATTTTGAATGAGATCCTTGCCGGTTACAGTAATCTTGGTTGTAGATTTTTTCCTTTCAGTACTTTAAATATGTCCTGCCATTCCCTCCTGGCCTGCAGAGTCCTGCTGAAAGATCAGCTGTTAAGCATATGAGGTTTCCCTTGCATGTTACTTGTTGCTTCTCCCTTGCTACTTTTAATATTCTTTCTTTGTGTTTAGCCTTTGTTAGTTTGATTAGTATGTGTCTTGGCACGTTTCTCCTTGTGTTTATCCAGTATGGGACTCTTTTTGCCTCTTGGACTTGACTGACTATTTTCTTTTGCATGTTGGGGAAATTTTCAACTATAATTGCTTCAAAAAATTTTCTCATACCCTTTCTTTTTCTCTTCTTCTTCTGCTGCTGCTAAGATTCTTCAGTCGTGTCCGACTGTGTGAGACCCCATAGACGGCAGCCCATCAGGCTGCACCGTCTCTGGGATTCTCCAGGCAAGAACACTGGAGCAGACTGCCATTTCCTTCTCCAATGCATGAAAGTGAAAAGTGAAATTGAAGTCGCTCAGTCTTGTCTGACTCTTAGCGACCACGTGGACTGTAGCCTACCAGGCTCCTCCATCCATGGAATTTTCCAGGCAAGAGTACTGGAGTGGGCTGCCATTGCCTTCTCCTCTTCTTCTTCTGGGAACCCTATAATCTGAATGTTGGTGTGCTTGATATTGTCCCAGAGGACTCTGAAACTATCCTCAGTTCTCTCTATTCTTTTAAATTTATTCTGCTCTTTAGAAATTATTTCTACCATTTTATCTTCCAGCTCACTGATTCCTTCTTCTGCTTCAGATATTCTGCTATTGATCCTTCTAGAATTTTTTTTTTTAATTTCAGTAATTGTGTTGTTTGCCTCTGTATGTTTATTCTTTAGTTTTTCTAGGTCTGTTAATTAATTCTTGCATTTTCTCCATTTTGTTTTCAGGGTTTTTGATCATCTTTACTATCATTCTGAATTCTTTTTCAGATAGTTTGCCTATTTCCCCTTTATTTATTTGGACTTCTGTTTTTGGTTTGTTCCTTCACTTGTGTAGTATTTCTCTGTCTTTTCATATTATTATTATTATTTTTAACTTATTGTGTTTGAGGTCTCCTTTTCCCAGTCTTCAAGGTTGAGTTTTTTCCTTCTTGGTTTCTGCCCTTCTAAGGTTGGTCCAGTGTTTGTGTAAGCTTCATATAGGGTGAGATTTGTGCTGAGTTTTTGTTTTTTTTTTTTTTTTTTTTTTTTCTGATGTGCAAGGCTGAGTGAGGTGTTAATCCTGTATGCTGATGACTGAGTTTATATTTTTGTTTTGCTTGTTATTTAGATGATATGTTCTGCACAGGATGCTACTAGTGGCTGGGTGATGTGGGTTTTGTATCCAAATGGTTTCCTTTGTGTGAGTTCTAACTATCTGATACTCCCTAGGATTAGTTCTTTGGTAATCCAAGGCTTTGGAATTAGCGCTCTCACTCAAAAGCCTCAGAGTTTGACCTCTTTCAACCAAGATGGAATAGTGAAGACCTTTCTGCTGAAACTAATTCTGATATTGACTGGGCAGGATCCAGTCTCCTTCCATTTGTGACTCTGGCTCTGAGAAGTCATGGAGTATTCTTCCTTCATATACCTCAGAGGGGCAGGGTCTAAATGTTCAGAGAGGCACATGCAGGGTTTCAGCTCACTTTTCCAAGTGCTGCCTAGGGCTCTCAAAGCAAAAGCACCCTGACCATTCTCACATCTGTGGCTGAGTCCAGCAACTGCTTGGGCTGTCCCAGCAGTAAGCTGCATCCACCTCCATCCTACAGATGCCTAGACCCCTCTCCAGTATTCTTGCTTGGAGAATCCCATGGAAAAAAGTACCTGGTGGATTACAGTCCTTAGGGTCACCAAGTCTTAGGACATGCCTGAAATGACTTAGCATGCATGCACACATGCACATAAGTAAAGACCTGCACTCTAAGATTTTAGAATATGTTTACTTTCCGTTCTTTAACTTTCAGTTTTCATTATACAAAAATATGTTAAAATAAAAGACTTTTGTTTTATAAAAGTAATTAGAGTTTGGGCCAGAGTATGTCTATATACATGGATATCAGTGTATTTATCACGGTTTATTAGCAGAGGCCAAGAGAATTCCTTTTACATAGTTTATTTGTACTGGTTGCTGTTTAGTCACAAGTCATGTCTGGCTCTTTTGTGACCCCTGGACTGTAGCCCACCATGTTCATCTCCACGGATTTCTTAGGCAAGTATACTGCAGTGGGTTGCTATTTCCTTTTCTAAGGGATCTTTGCAGACCAGGGATTGAATCCGTGTCTCCTGTATTGGCAGGCAGATTGCTTACCACTGAACCACTGAGGAAGCCATCATTTCATTTGCACTGCTTGTCATCAAATCAGAAATGATACAGCAAGACATAAGGAGAATGTGCTAAATTATTTTATTTGATTTCATTTGAACAGAAGATAGAGTTTATTTAATTCTTTTTAAAATCAAAGAGAGAATAAACTCAAATTATGTAATTCCAATTTTGTAACAGTTCCTCTGCTTGCACAGCCTACTGAAAGTACTGACTAATTATACTTTATATGAAACAAGAAAATAATTTTCAATGTTTTGACAATCAACAAATTGCACATTAGTTAGTTGTAAATAAATTTATTAGAAACAGTTGTCCTTGCTTGTAGACTTGCTTTGAAAGAGTAAATTAATTTAAGGCTCATCATTCACAAGAAATGTATTATAATATCAAAGCAATAGTTATAAAAGATCAGAGACAGAGACCAAAGCCTACCTACTAAATAGCAGAAGAAATCTAATATTGCAACAAGATGAAAGAAGAAAGCATGTGAGGTCTATGATGTCAGCATGGTGCCTTCTGGTAATCAGATTTTTCAGTCATGATTCATTTGGCTCAATTATTTTACTAATAATGTTATCTGTGCTATAATATAAACATTATATTGGTTTCCACTGAGAAATGTAAATTACAGATTGTTAAGCATCTTTTCTTGAGGATTCTTCCATTGTCAATTAATTGGTAGAAATGTCAGCTTCTTTAGATTTTGAGAACAATAGTTCTTGAAGTATATTAGCAAAATGGCTGTATAGAAATCATAATCTTTCTATAATAAGATTTGGATAGCTTAACTAAAACTTTATTTGAATATGGCTTATAATTATTTAGCTTTTATAAAAATTCATAATTCAGTAATAAATATCATTTCCATATGTAGGAGGATGGTTTGAAATATGTCTGATTTTCTTACCAATTAGTATTTATTAGGTGGGCATCCTAGGTGGCAATAGTGAAGAAGAATATGCCTGCCAATGCAAGAGATGTAAGAGATGTGGGTTCGATCCCCAGGTCAGGTAGATACCCTGAAGGAGGAAATAGCAACCCATTCCAGCATTCTTGCCTGGAGAATGCCATGGACATAGGAGCCTGGCAGGCTACAGTACATAGGGTTGCAAGAATTGGACGTGACAGAAGCAACTTAGCACACAGCATGTCAGGATTGAGGAATGTGAGGCTTCAGAAAGTGAGTAATCCAGTCAGCTTTACAAAAGAATATCTGTATTTAAGTTTAAAGGATATGTCACAGGTTAAGTACTTCAGGCAGTTGATTCTGATCCCAAGATAAGCAGGCTAAAAGTGTACTCCAAAGTGTTTGTGAGTTCACCACCTGTGGAAGAGAATGGAATAAGGCAGGGCTGTCCACAAGGAGAATTTGGGCTAAGATGAATGCTCAGGAAGGCATTACTTCACTCTCCAGCGATTGAAGCTGAAATAGCCTTTTGGAACTCTCTCAAACTTGGGAGATGTGGGCAGCTCATTATATACTGATGTGACTTAGTCATTGAATGTGGCCTGCCCTGGAAAGGTGGTTTAACTTAGGGAAAAAGGCATCCTCAGCAGAGGTAATTCCCAAAGAGAGCTGAATGTTGAGGGCTTTTTGCAGGCAGTACTCCCAGTAGTGGAGAAATAAACTGCCAGTTTCGAATGAGGATTTGGGCAATCTTACTACATGTATATGTAAGTTCAGTTCAGTTCAGTTCAGTCACTCAGTCATGTCTGACTCTTTGCGACCCCATGAATGGCAGCACGCCAGGCCTCCCTGTCCATTCCCAGCTCCCGGAGTTCACTCAAACTCATGTCCATAGAATCGGTGATGTCATCCAGCCATCTCATCCTCTATTGTCCCCTTCTCCTCCTGCCCCCAATCCTTCCCAGCATCGGGGTCTTTTCAATGTAGTCAGCTCTTCGCATGAGGTGGCCAAAGTACTGGAGTTTCAGCTTTAGCATCAGTCCTTCCAGTGAACACCCAGGGCTGCTCTCCTTTAGAGTGGACTGCTTGGATCTCCTTGTTGTCCAAGGGACTCTCAAGAGTCTTCTCCAACACCACAGTTCAAAAGTATCAATTCTTCAGTGCTCAGCTTTCTTCACAGTCCAACTCTCAAGGTACATATATATGCATAGGTCAAATGTACCCATATGTGTATGTGTATACGTATATACCCATGTGTATATGAATATGTATATATACTCATATGCATATATAATGTCTGCTGAAAATACTGATGAAGCTGTGATTATTATTAGACTTTAATATGTAACAAAATAAAATTAAACTTATTAAAATGTAATGATGTCATGATTGGAAGATAATTTCTCAGTTATGCACTATTTTAAGTTAAGACATTAATATAAAAACAATGACATTTATGTAATAAAGCAATAGCTTTCTATAGGCAGTAAGACTTGGAACTCTGTCTTTAAAATTATAAATTACATTAAGATGTACTAGCTAAGAATTCACTATATTTCTTACTGCTGCCCATAAAACAATAACAACAATTTAAAAATGTCTTTAAATGACAATTAAAATTAAAAAATGCCTTTAAATAATAATTCTTTTAAATATCAATTGAAAAGAAGAGAATTGAAAGGCAAAGGGGAAAAAGAAAGATATAACCATCTAAATGCAGAGTTCCAAAGAATAGCAAGGAGAGATAACAAAGCTTTCCTGCATGATCAATGCAATGATCTAGAAATCTCTTCAAGAAAATTAGAGATACCAAGGGAACATTTCATGCAAAAGTGGACACAATAAAGGACAGAAACATTATGGGTCTAACAGAAGCAGAGAATATGAAGAAAAGGTGGCAAGAATATACAGAAGAACCATACAAAAAGGATCTCATGACCCAGATAACCACGAAGGTACGATTACTCATCTAGAGCCAGATGTCCTGAAATGTGAAGTCAATGGGCCTTAGGAAGCATTACTACAAACAAAGCTAGCTGAGGTGATGGAATTCCAACAGAGCTATTTCAAATCCTAAAAATGATGCTGTGAAAATGCTCCATTCAATATGCCAGCAAATTTGGAAAACTCAGCAGTGGCCACAGGACTAGCAAAGGTCAGTTTTCATTCCAATGCCAAAGAAGAACAATGGCAAAGAATGTTCAAACTACCACACAATTGCACTCATCTCACATGCTAGAAAACTAATGCTCAAAATTCTCCAAGCTAGGCTTCAACAGTACATGAACTGAGAACTTCCGTAAATTCAAGCTGGATTTAGAAAAGGCAGAGGAACCAGAGATTAAATTGCCAACATCTGTTGGATCATAAGAAAATGCAAGAGAATTCCAGAAAAACATCTACTTCTGCTTCATTGACCATACTAAATCTTTTCACTGTGTAGATCACAACAAGCTGTTGAAAATTCTTCAGGAGATGGGAATACCAGACCACCTTACCTGCCTCCTGAGAAATCTGTATGCAGGTTAAGAAGCAAGAGTTATAACTGGACATAGAACCATGGACTGGTTCCAAATTTGGAAAGGAGTACGTCAAGGCTGTGTATTGTTACTCTCTTGTTTAACTTATATGCATATGGCATCATGCTAAATGCCAGACTGGATGAAACACAAATTAGAGTCAAGATTTCAGGGAGAAATATCATTAACCTCAGATCTGCAGATATGCAGAAACCACCCTTATGGCAGAAAGTGAAGAAGAACTAAAGAGCCTCTTGATGAAAGTGAAAGAGGAGAGTGAAAAAAGCTGACTTAAAATTCAACATTTACAGAATGAAGATGATAGCATTTGGTCCCATCACTTCATGGCACACAGAGAGAGAAAGAATAGAATCAGTTATAGACTTTATTTTCTTGGACTCCAAAATCACTGCAGATGGTGACTGCAACCATGAAATTAAAAGATGCTTGATTCTTAGAAGAAAAGATATGACAAACTTAGACAGCACATTAAGAAGCAGAGACTTAGTTTACCAACAAAGGTCCAGCTAGTCAAAGTTATGTCTTTTAAAGTAGTCATGTATGGATATGAGAGCTGGATCATAAAGAAGGCTGAGAGCTGAAGAACTGATGCTTCTGAGCTATGGTGTTGGTGTATACTCTTGAGAATCCCTTGGACAGCAAGGAGATCAAATCAGTCAGTCCTAAAGGAAATCAGTCCTGAAGATTCATTGGAAGGACTGATGCTGAAGGTGAAGCTCCAATACTCTGGCCATCTTCTGTGAAGAGCTGACTCACTTGAAAATATTCTGATGCTGGGAAAAGATTGAAAGCAGGAGGAGAAGGGGATGACAGAGGATGAGATGGCTGGATGACATCATTGACTCAATGAACATGATTTTGAGCAATCTCTGGGAGAAGGTGAAGGACAGGGAAGTATGGCGTGCTGCAGTCCATGTGGTCACAAAAAGTCAGACATGGCTGAGTGAAGGAACTGAACTGAAAAATGCCTTTGAATCACACACCTATACATTTTTATATTTTACCTAAATTCAAAACACTGATAAATAATTAAATTTAAAAATAATTGTATGGGATATTAGAAGAAAGATAAGTTGTATTTTAAATATAGAAATAAACTTTTATGATAATCAAATTACTGCTCAACATGAAAGAAGAAAAAATATATAGATTGCCAGAGAACAAGATGGTAGAGAAATAGGTGGATGTGGAGTACATTGTCAGACACAGAAGTGCATGGAGAACACCAGCTGAGAGCAGACAGGAGTACCTGACCAGTGGGAAAGAATATATAGAACCATGCAAAACTCGGTAGGATGAAGGAACTAGGGGGAAAAACAGGAGTGTTAGTAGGACTGGACCTACCTTTGGCAGGAGGGGGAACTGAAGCAGGGGTCCGATCCTCACATTGTGACAATTGTCTAAGTCAGAGGAGAAACATTTAAGAGTGAACCAGCTGATCTGTGGCAGCCTAAATGGAATGAGAATCAGACAATCCTTGGTGCAACCATATATACCCAGGACAGGACACTGGTCCCCTGGAAGGCCCATTGGCTGGGAGCTGGAATTCAGGGATTATGGAGCGATCCAGGGCGAGGGCTGCTGTTGATTGCAGAGAGACAGATCAAGGGGATGCGACGGAGGATTCTGTGGAGGGCATTTTCTGTGGAGGAAAGTCAGGCAGCCATGGAAGCAAGGCGTTAACTGCTGAGTCATGCATAGTGGGTGGAATCATCACCATACCCTCTTTCTCCACATGCCAGCATTGGCAGCTGAACAATGGAGAGGCTGGCCCATCAAATGCCTGATGCACAGCACTACTGAGTAGGACACCACCCAGGGTGCTCATTTAAGTAACTGATGCACTGAACTACAGAGTAAGACCACTTCCAAGGTGCCCATTTAAGTGCCTGATGTGCTGATGTACAGAGTAGGACCCCAGCCAGGGGGTCTCCTTCACGTGCCTGACCTGCCAAACAACAGAGAAGGACCCGAGGCAAGGGAGCCATCTAAGTGCCTGAATGGAGGAGCTATGGAGAAAGACTGACCAAAGAGGCCTTCTGATCGCCAGCTATAAGAGGCTTGAAAAATGACTCCGATAGGGCCATATCTCCTGCGGCAGAGGTAGTTTGTGTCCCTGAACACTGGGCAACAGCAGGGTCCCCGCAAGCCAAGAAGCTGTGACACCTTCATGTTCAACTCTCACTAGGGCAGAGCTGACAGAGGCAAAAAATATTCTTGTATCTTTGCACACAGGGTCACTTTGGTCATCTCCAACTCTTTGCAACGCTGTAGACTGTGGCCTGCCAGGATTCTCTGTCAGGGAGGGAGGTTCTTCAGGCAAGAATACTGGAGACTATTGGCCAATACTGGTTGCCATACCCTTCTAGAGCACTGTATTTCTTGCTCCCTATCTGCCAACTCCCCTGAGTACCTGGTGCTGCCAGAACCCCTGTGACCCAAGCAGCTGCACCACCTCCACACCTGGCCTTCACAGGGGCAAGCCCAAGTCCTCCAGGGCAGCCTCAGTTGCAAATCCCAGCAGATGCTCATAAGAAGAGGTGGAAATAAAACCACAATTGAAGCCCAGGGGCAGTGTAGCTAAGGAAAGAAGAAAGAAAGAAAGTCGCGTCCCACTCTTTGGGACCCTATGGACTGTAGCCTACCAGGTTGTTCCATCCATGAGATTTTCCAGGCAAGAATACTGGAGCGGGTTACCATTTCCTTCTCCAGGGGATCTTCCCGACCCAGGGATTGAACTCAGGTCTCCCGCATTGTAGGCAGACGCTTTACCATCTAAACCACCAGGGAAGCCCAGAAGGAGACCCCAAACCTTCCCACCAGCTGTCTACAAGCTGCAGATTAAATCCACAGGATCAACTAGGCAGACTATGTCTATGGGGAATACGTAAAAGAATACTGAGAGCTCCTGCAAAAGAAAACACACTAAATCTGATAGCTCTGGGATTTGGAAGCAAGAACACAAAGGAGTAGGACAAGATTAGAATCTAAACTGCCCCCACAACAATTCCAGAGATCAGTACAGTGCTGGAGGGCATCCTAGGGAGGTGAGGTGGACTGTGATTCCCAGTGAAGGAAAGGATTCTGACAGCAGTGACTCAAGGAAAACATTATTATTCTTGTGTTTTGATTTGCTCTATAGATTCCCTTTTTTTCTCTCTCTCTCTGTTGTAGTTGTGGATTTTATTGACACTATGAAATCTAATTAAGCTTTTGAGCCTTTTTCCCCCTCAGTCATAATTTTTTTACTTTTTTTTATTGTTGGTATAAACCTCTGCCTTTACATTGGGCTTTTGCAGCTCTGTAGAGTTTTTTCTTTTTTTTTTTTAATTTTAATTTCTGAAAGCTGTTATAATTTTCTCTACATTTATTCTTTTGTTTGATTTACCTACTGTTCTTTTCCCCTTGTAGTTAATCTTTAACGTATATAAATCTTCTTTATCTACTTCTATTTAACTTTGCATATCTATTCTTTTTTTCTTTCTTTCCATCTCAACATACTTGTTAGTTTTATTTTCATTACATTACTTCCCAATTGGCACCTTGTTTAGCTTTGCTTTCCAGTTTGTGCTTCAGTTAGTTTGTTCTTAACTGGTAGATACAATTTTTGGTTACCTTTGTTCACCAGGTCAATCTATTGTACTTTATTTTTGTTGGGCTGTTTTGATTTTGCTTATGGATATATATGAATATGTGTATATTCAGTCATACTTTTTATTGTTACTATAAACCCCTGCCTCTACATTGGGCTTTTGCAGTCTTTGGAATTTCTTTCTTTTTTACCTTTTTTTTCTTTTACCTTTTTTATAATTTTAATTTTTTAAACATATTATATTTTTTCTACATTTATGTCTTTGTTTCCCTTTCTTACTGTTATTTTCCCCTTGAGTTTTCCAAATTTGCTGGCCTATAGAGTGCAGCACTTTCACAGCATCATCTTTCAGGGTTTGAAATAGCTGAACTAGAATGCCATCACTTCCACTGGCTTTGTTCATAGTGATGCTTTCTAAGGCCCAGTGCCAAAGAATGCTCAAACTACCGCACAATTCATCTCACATGCTAGTAAAGTAATGCTCAAAATTCTACAAGCCAGGCTTCAGCAACACGTGAACTGTGAACTTCCTGATGTTCAAGCTGGTTTTAGAAAAGGCAGAGGAACCAGAGATCAAATTGCCAACATCCGCTGGATCATGGAAAAAGCAGAAGAGTTCCAGAAAAGCATCTATTTCTGCTTTATTGATTATGCCAAAGCCTTTGACTGTGTGGATCACAATAAACTGTGGAAAATTCTGAGAGAGATGGGAATACCAGACCACCTGACCTGCCTCTTGAGAAACCTGTATGCAGGTCAGGAAGCAACAGTTAGAACTGGACATGGAACAACAGACTGGTTCCAAATAGGAAAAGGAGTACGTCAAGGCCGTATATTGTCAGCCTGCTTATTTAACGTATATGCAGAGTACATCATGAGAAACGCTGGACTGGAAGAAACACAAGCTGGAATCAAGATTGCTGGGAGAAATATCAATAACCTCAGATACACAGATGACACCACCCTTGTGGCAGAAAGTAAGAGGAGCTAAAAAGCCTCTTGTTGAAAGTGAGAGAGGAGAGTGAAAAAGTTGACTTAAAGCTCAACATTCAGAAAACGAAGATCATGGCATCTGGTCCCATCACTTCATGGGAAATAGATGGGGAAACAGTGGAAACAGTGTCTGACTTTGTTTTTCTGGACTCTAAAATCACTGCAGATGGTTACTGCAGCCATGAAATTAAAAGACGCTTACTTCTTGGAAGAAAAGTTATGATCAACCTAGATAGCATATTCAAAAGCAGAGACATTACTTTGCTGACTAAGGTCTTTCTAGTCAAGGCTATGGTTTTTCCAGTAGTCATGTATAGATGTGAGAGTTGGGCTGTGAAGAAGGCTGAGCGCTGAAGAATTGATGCTTTTGAACTGTGGTATTGGAGAAGACTCTTGAGAGTCCCTTGGACTGCAAGGAGATCCAACCAGTCCATTCTGAAGGAGATCAACCCTGGGATTTGTTTGGAAGGAATGATGCTAAAGCTGAAACTCCAGTACTTTGGACACCTCATGGGAAGAGCCGCCTCAATGGAAAAGGCTTTGATGCTGGGAGGTATTGAGGGCAGGAGGAGAAGGGGATGGCAGAGGATAAGATGGCTGGATGGCATCAAAGACTCGATGGATGTGAATCTGAGTGAACTCTGGGTGTTGATGATGGATAGGGAGGCCTGTCGTTCTGTGATACATGGGGTCGCAAAGAGTCGGACACGACTGAGCTACTGAACTGAACGGAGTGCAGTACTTTCAAAGCATCATCTTTTAGGATTTGAAATGCCTCAACTGGAATTCCATCACCTCCACTAGCTTTGTTCGTAGTGATACTTTCTCAGGTCCACTTGATTTCACATTCCAGGATGTCTGGCTCTAGGTGAGTGATCACACCATCATGATTATCTTGGTTGTGAAGATCTTTTTTGTACAGTTCTTCTGTGTATTCTTGCCACCTCTTCTAAATACCTTCTGTTTCTGTTAGGTCCCTACCATTTCTGTCCATTATTGAGCTCATCTTGCATTAAATATTCCCTTGATATCGCTAATTTTCTTGAAGAGATCTCTAGTCTTTCCCATTCTTTTTTTCTCCCCTCTATTTCTTTACATTGATCACTGAAGAAGGCTTTTTTGTTTGTTTGTTTGTTTTGTTTTAAATCTCTCATTGCTATTCTTTGGAACTCTGCATTCAAATGGGAATATGACCCAGCAATCCCACTCCTAAGCATATATACTGAGGAAACCAAAATTGAAAAAGACACATGTATCTCATTCTTCATTGCAGCACTATTTACAATAGCTAGAACTTGAAACAACCTAGATATCTATCGACAGATGAATGGATAAAGAAGTTGTGGTACATATACACAATGGAATATTACTCAGCCATAAGAGGGAACACATTTCAGTCAGTTCTAATGAGATGGATGAAACAAGAGCCTTTTATTCAAAGTGAAGTAAGTCAGAAAGAGAAAGATAAATATCCTATTATAATGTATATTATGTAATCTATATATATATGTGTAATCTATATATATGTGTAATCTATATATATGTGTAATAATATATATATGTAATCTAAGAAAATGGTACTGAAGAATTTATTTACATACCCACAATGGAGCAACAGACATAGGGAATAAACTTATGGACATGGAGAAGAGAGGAGAGGGTGAGATGTATGGAACAATAACATGGAAACTTACATTACCATATGTAAAATAGATATTCAGCAGAAATTTTCTGTATGGGTCAGGAAACTGGAACAGCGGCTCTGTATCAACCCAGAGGGATGGGATCAGGAGAGATGGGAGGGAGGTACAAAAGGAAGGGGATATATGTATATCTATTGTTGACTCATGTTAAGCTTTGATAAAAAACAACAAAATTCTACAAAGCAATTATCCTTCAATAAAAGCAATAAAGAATACAAAAGGAAAATGTGTAATAGATATGATATACATATATGCATATATAAGCTTCAAAGAAAAAGTGTAGTACTGAAGATAATAAATATATACAAAATTAAAATAACTTATATATCTAGAAATGCCTTCAGAGATACATGGGTGAGATTATTTTCATTATAATGAATTATGATGCAAGGTTTGATGATAAAAAATTACTTGCTATTCTATTTACTTATTATTTCCAGTTCAAAATATTAGATGCCTTCAGGAGAAAGTGTGTGAAATAAAATCTATTTATCCCAAATGACCAGAATTCCAAAATATAACATGGGGTTTTCAAAGTTAAAAATATGTTTATAAGCAACAAAAATTATTTTAAGAAGGTATATTTGAAATAATATGAAATGTTAAATTAAAAACCTTAAATTATCTAGTTAATATTTATCTACAAAATTTATCTTTGTCTTAAAAAGCAACATGCTGCAATAGAACTTTCTGTTTATTCTAGCTTTAATATAATTTTTATTAACAAATTTACATGTTACTAGTGGCTACTCTGTCAGACTGCACATTTATAGGTCATTTCTGTGTAAACATTATAATTTCAATGGATACAGAAAATTGACTCATATATTGAAGAAGGTATTAAGTTAGTAAAATTCTGTGAGTTCTGAATTAACTACTGTAGATCCAAACTAGTGCATTGGAAGGTTCTCCAAAAGTACTTTACTATGACCCTGTAATAGATGGTGTTATGACCCTTCCGGACCACTAGGAGGCACTGATTTAATAACGCATAAAGAACATGGAAAACAAAGCCACTCTATAAAATAAAAACGCTGGGTTAAAGGTTTTGACATTGACAAAACAAGAGTAAAGATAAGTGTTGCTTGTTTGACCATTCACTCTTTATGTTTGGGTGAACAGTGTCACTGAGCCAGAAATAAAGGCTTAGGAATTATGTGTGTTCTCAGACAAGCAGTCCTCCTACAGTGTTTCTGCTTTGAATGCTTGTCATGAATGTGATAGGCAGGAAGCCATGGCAACTAGAAATATATGAAAGGCATTAGAGAGCAAAGCTAAGCCCCTCTGCCGCTATGACAAATACTATATTTGCGTTTTCCTGATTTACCTAAATTAAAGCTTTCAAATCATCTGTGTAGACTTTTTTTTATTAATACTTCTCTTTGAAAGATAATCACACTCCCTCAAAGACTGGTGGAAGAAAAAAGAAAAAACAAAAGCATACTTTAATTTAGTCTTACATAATACTCTATTTTTACAAGTAATTTCTAAAAAAAAAAAAAGAAAAGAAAAAAGGTATGAATAAATGCAATTAGTTGATGTTATTTACTTGCCAATGGAAATACATACTGCACACAAAAAGTTCTGTATAATAATAAAATAAGTATTTAAACATCTATTAACTATAGCTTGGGATTGCATTAGTTATTTCTCTGCACAATTAAACAAATGTTTAATTGAGCTTAAATTCACACTTCAAAAACTAAAACTAACAAAAGAACTATATCAGATATAGGATTTCACAGAATGCTTCTATCTCTCAAGCCTTTTTTCTTTCTGCTATAACTTACTTAAAGGAGCAGCTTGCTCCATTCAACCTCTATCTTATATAAGGATGATTTCTGATACATTAGTAGTAAAAATCAGCTTATTTTGGAAGGATTCTATTCTATATTATATGAAAACTTTGGAGACAGCTATATATTGAACACTATAATATTCTTAGCTTATAAATGAAATAAAGCAACAGTATACAAATTAAAAATATAGAATTTTTGCTTCAAATATAAATGTGTTCAGCCCTTGAGGTGAAGACAGTTTACCTTCTATTTTATGTCCTCCCCTCACTAGAGCACCATCTAACTCTGCCCATCATTAACTATATTTGCTTGTCTTTATCAGAAATGACAGAAATGAGATCCTGATGAAGAACTTCTGTCTATAAACCAGCATCATAACAAACCTTTGCCTGAGAAGAAGCATGTTTCATCTGGATTGCACAGGGCAAATATGCTAGAGTGGTAAAGAGAGCTCAGAGGACAGTTTACTTGGGTCCAGTTTCAGCACACTTCCTTTAAGCTAGCTTTCCTTCAATATGGTGGAGGTTGTAATCACACTCTCCAGATAAATTTGCTAAAGGAAAATCACTTAGAAGTCACTTGGTGCACAGTAAGCCCTTGATAAATGTCAGCTTTATCATCATTGTCAGCTTTATCATCATTGTTGTCATCCTCATCATCATTGTTGTCATCCTCATCATCAAAGGAATTTTTAGACACTTTAGTTCAGGAAAAAAGATCTTGTTTATCAGCTCAGTTCTTCGAGTAATTTGGCAGAGTACAAGTAGAAAATGTTCATACAAGTACTCTTGCAAAAACTTTTCAGAAAATTTTATGTACTAAAGGTTTTCTAAGGTTTAATTATTTTTAATAGGGCAGTGTTAATTTAAGAGTAGAGGTTCTACAGACGTGATACGCTACAAATTTATTGTTTTTAAATCTTTCTTAATTAACTTTTCATGGCTACTTTTAACAATTCTAGTAGATTTCTCATTCTTGTGTTAGAAGTTATCCTGAACTTCAGATAGCCTTTTAGGGAACTTTTACAAGCTTATATCCAACCACTATTCTCTGAAAACTAGCAGCAAAGTCAGTGCTATCTTCTCAAGAGAACAGTGTAAGGTTTCTTCAGAATGCTTAAGAGGCTAGTGAAAAGAATTGAAAAAAAAAAAGAAAGAAAAGGAAAAAAATGATCATTTGTAAAATCAATAAAGGTAACAAGAGTAGTTCCAAGTTCAGGCTTGACAACCAGACCATTTGATTCTGATCTTAGCTTCTCACCTCACTGGCTGTGCACCAGTCAGGATAGGGTAACTTTGGCTGTGATAACAGACATATGCCAATTTTTTCTTGGTTTAAGATCATTAAAGTTAATTTCTCATTCACAGCTATTTTACCTTCAGTGTTTACAAGGGTATTCTCCACATATTCATTGATGAAGGCTTCTGCTTGGCGTAACCTCTAAGATAATAAAAGTAGGTTAAAGAAAATATGATGGATTTTGTTCTGGATCTGAAAGCTTAAGCCCAGAATTGACAGGTACTTGTACTTTCATTGTATTACATAAGCTAAGTATCATTACTATCTCTGAATTTAAGAAGAAGATATATAATTTTCTTAAGGAAGATGACTCAAATATTAATGAAGTACTGAGATAGTCTACTCTATGTAGCACTAAGTAAAATTTTTATCCTTCAAATTTTTCTTATCAGTAAAGTGAGAATCATAATAAAATCTTTTTCATAAGGTTGCTATGAGAACCAAATAGGATAATAATTTTAAAACACTAAAGAGGTTTATCTGAACCTGATAAGTGGTTAATTAATGACTTTTGTTACTCGGATCCCATGTGAGAAGAGTCATAACTTAAAAATCAACTGTTTTAAGAATAACTAATATTTTAATGATCATTTTACAAGTAATAATTGATATTCACAACATTGCTTCTGAGGTATTATTATTTTAATTTGAAAAATGATATATATATTTATGATTGATCAAGTCATGGCTCAAATATAACACTTCCAGCTCAGAAAATAAAGACACGTGAACCTTCAGTTCAGTTTAGTGGCTCAGTCGTGTTCGACTCTTTGCGACCCCATGAATCACAGAACGCCAAGCCTTTCTGTCCATCACCATATCCTGGAGTTCACTCAAACTCACGGCCATCGAGTCAGTAATGCCATCCAGCCATCTTATCCTCTGTCATCCCCTTCTCCTCCTGCCTCCAATCCCTCCCAGCATCAAAATCTTTTCCAATGAGTCAACTCTTCACATCAGGTGGCCAAAGTACTGGAGTTTCAGCTTTAGCATCATTCCTTGCAAAGAAATCCCAGGACTGATCTCCATTAGAATAGACTGGATGGATATCTTTGCAGTCCAAAAGACTCTCAAGAGTCTTCTGCAACACCACAGATCAAAAGCATCAATTCTTCAGCACTCAGCCTTCTTCACAGTCCAACACTTGCATCCATGCATCACCACTGGAAAAACCATAGCCTTGACTAAACAGACCTTTGTTGGCAGAGTAATATCTGCTTTTCAATATGCTGTCTAGGTTGGTTATAACTTTTCTTCAAAGAGTAAGCGTCTTAATTTCATGGCCACAGTCACCATCTGCAGTGATTTGGGAGTCCAAAACATAAAGTCTGACAATGTTTTCACTGTTTCCCCATCTATTTCCCATGAAGTGATGGGACCAGATGCCATGATCTTCGTTTTCTGAATGTTGAGCTTTAAGCCAATTTTTTCACTCTCTTCTTTCACTTTCATTAACAGGCTTTTTATTTCCACTTCACTTTCTGCTATAAGAGTGGTGTCATCTGCATATCTGAGGTTATTGATATTTCCCTTGGCAATCTTGATTTCAGCCTGTGCTTCTTCCAGCCCAGTGTTTCTCATGATGTATTCTGCATATAAGTTAAATAAGCATGGTGACAATATACAGCCTTGACATACTCCTTTTCCTATTTGGAACCAGTCTGTTTTTCCATCTCTACTTCTAACTGTTGCTTCCTGACCTGCATACAGGTTTCTCAAGTGGCAGGTCAGGTGGTCTGGTGTTCACATCTCTCTCAGAATTTTCCACAGTTTGTTGTGATCCAGACAATCAAAGGCTTTGGCATAATCAAAAAAGTAGAAATAAATGCTTTTCTGGAACTCTGTTGCTTTTTCGATGATTTAGCAGATGTTGGCAATTTGATCTCTGGTTCCTCTGCCTTTTCTAAAACCATCTTGAACATCTGGAAGCTCATGGTTCACATACTGCTGAAGCCTGGCTTGGAGAATTTTGTGCATTACTTTACTAATGTGTGAGATGAGTGCAATTGTGCAGTAGTTTGAGCATTCTTTGGCATTGCCTTTCTTTGAAACTGGAATGAAAACTGACCTTTTGCAATCCTGTGGCCACCGCTGAGTTTTCCAAATTTGCTGGCATATTGAGTGAAGCACTTTCTGCACAGCATCATCTTTTAGGATTTGAAATAACTCAAGTGGAATTGCATCATCTCCACTAACTTTGTTCATAATGATGCTTTCTAAGACGCACTTGACCTTACATTCCAGGATGTTTGGCTCTAGATGAGTGATCACAGCATTGTGATTATCTTGGTCGTGAAAATCTTTTTTGTACAGTTCTTCTGTGTAGTCTTGCCACCTCTCTTAATATCTTCTGCTTCTGTTAGGTCCATGCCATTTCTGTCCTTTCTTGAGCCCATCTTTGCATGAAATGTTCCCTTGGTATCTCTAATTTTCTTGAAGAGACCTCTAGTCTTTCCCATTCTGTTGTTTTCCTCTATTTCTTTGCATTGATTGCTGAGGAAGTCTGTCTTATCCCTCCTTGCTATTCTTTGGAACTCTGCACTCAGATGTTTATATCTTTCCTTTTCTCCTTTACTTTTTACTTCTCTTCTTTTCACAGCTATTTGTAAGGCCTCTCCAGACAGCCATTTTTGTTTTTTGCATTTCTTTTCCATGGGGACCTTAGGAGGATCAAAACTGAAAAAAACGTGCTAATGAATCATCTGCTCAGAAAAATATATAGTGCAAAATTTTGCATAAAATTTCAAAATTTTACTGACTCCCTGAAATACAAGTATGTTAAGAACTCCATTTTTATGTAATAAAACAAACATAGACTCATGAATACAGAAAACAAACTAGTGGTTAGCAATGGAAGAGAGGTAGGGGGAAGGACAAGATAGGAGAAGGGTATTAAGAAGTAAATGCTCATAGGTATAAAATAAATAAGATACAAGGATGTAAGGTACAATGTAAGGAATAGTTCATGTGGATTCTCCAGGCAAGTATACTTGAGTGAGTTGCTACACTCTCTTCCCGGGGATCTTCCCAGCCCAAGGATTGAACCCAGGTCTCCAGTGTTGCAGAAGCATTTTTACTGTCTGAGCCACTGGGGAAGCCCTATAATAACTTAGATGGAATATAATCTGTAAAAATGTCAGGTCACTATGTTATATACTTGAAACCAATATAATGTTTAAATCAACTGTACTTTGATTAAAAAATAACCCCATATAGAAATTCTTTCTGATGGAAAGTCAGCCTTACATTCAACTTGCATTTTGACAATAAGGCAGAACATCCATCAGGAAATCATTTATAGTTTTAAATGTACATTGCAACATCTTTAAGAGGTAAATAGGAGTACCATTAATTATTTTGAAAACTATTTGAACAAAATAATAAATTCATGGGCTGTCTAATAGCAGTAACTTCTGCTAAAAATAAAGACTAATTCCTATGAGTGGAATTTATGATTGTATGAAATGAGCCTAATTCTATGCTCGAACTCTAGTTCTATTGTCTTACTATTTCAACTTATTGTGACTATTTCCACTTATTGTCTGGTTTTAGTAATAATCTTCAAATATGTAGCTATGGAAATGGAAAATTCTTAATTTTATGGAAAAGTAAACTGTACCTGTTTTATACTTATTGTAGTAGATAGTGACTATGAAGTTGCTTAGTGGTGTCCGACTCTTTGCGACCCCATGGACTGTAGCCTACCAGGCTCCTCTGTCCATGGGATTCTCCAGGCAAGAGACTGGAGTGGACTGCCATTCCCTTCTCCAGGGGATCTTCCTGACCTGGGGATCAAACCCAGGTCTCCCGCATTGTAGACAGACGCTTTACCGTCTGAGCCACCAGGGAAGTCCAGATAGTGACTAGAGATGCCCAATATTAATCCTTCCCTTCTTCCATCAGGATATAGTCTTGAGACTTCCCTGGTGGTACTCTCTGCTCTGCTCTGCTAAGTCGCTTCAGTCGTGTCCGACCCCGTGCGACCCCATAGACAGCAGCCCACCAGGCTCCCCCGCCCCTGGGATTCTCCAGGCAAGAACACTGGAGTGGGTTGCCATTTCCTTCTCCAATGTGTGAAAGCGAAAAGTGAAAGAGAAGTCGCTCAGTCGTCTCCGACTCTTAGCGACCCCATGGACTGCGGCCCACCAGGCTCCTCCATCCATGGGATTTTCCAGCAGGAGTACTGGAGTGGGATGCCATTGCCTTCTCCATCCCTGGTGGTACAGTGTATAAGAATCTGCTGCCACTGCAGGGACATGGGTTCAATCCTTGGTCTAGGAAGATTCCACATGACATGAAGCAACCCAGCTTGTGTGCCATAACTACTGAGCCCATGTGCCTAGAGCCCATGCTCTGCAACAAGAAAGGCCATTGCAGTGAGAACTGGTGCACCACGAGGAAGAGTAGCTCCTACTTGCCACAACTAGAGAAAACCCGCATGTAGCAGCAAACACCCAGCATGGCCAAGAAAAAAATAAATAATTTTTAAAAAGATGTAAAGTTTTTACATCTAATTTTAAATATGAGTTGGCCTTCTTTAACTGGAAAACTGTGACAAAAACAATGACTAACTCTATCTGTGCCTAGGCTTTAAGAAGCCTGGGCTTTTATAGTAACGTGCTCTCTGGGGAAGGGAGCCTTCTTGCAAGGAGAATGACTAAACTGAAGCAACGTGCTATAACAAAGTCCCAAACTGCCATATGGAGACACCCTGTATAAGAACACTAGAGGCCAGATGTACATGAAGCTGTCTTTGATTTTTAAGGCAGCCTGGCCACCTGTTTAGTGCAAGTGAATGGTTTCAGCTAGTGCTTTACAGAAGAAACATCTAGCAGAGAGAAGAGCCAGCCCAGCGGAGACCAGCCAAATCAGAACTGCAAGAAATAGCAAACTGATGTCTGTTGTAAGCCATTAAGTTTCAGAGTGACTTGTTATACTGCAATAAATAATTGAAGCATGTATTCAATATGCATAGTTTAAATGATCTTACCTATAGGGATTTGTTAGTTAAATAAAATGAAAGGCTTAGCTCTCAAAAAAGCTTATTTTGATTGTTCAATAAGACCGTTGATTTCTTTCATGTTGTTTTCAAGATATGTATATATTATTTTTAAAAATATATAATGATTTTTCAGTGTTTACAAATTGATTTTGCTTTCTGGCCCTATTTGATTCTGTTATTATCATGCAAGTGGGAGATACTGTGTCATTTTTGAATGGTAGATTTAAAAGCCAGTGGTTGATTCACCTTGTTTTTTTCCTGCTTGCTTTGATGATTATCAAAGCATTTCACAAAACAGACTCTGTCAGCCTGAATCCTGGAACAACTGTGATGTGCACAGCTCTCCCCTCAAACTCTATTTGACATGTAGTATATATAAGGAAATAATTTTTATTGGGGTGGTAACTAAAGAGCCTCTAAGTCAAATCAAATCCCTTAAGATTTTGCAGTGGAAATGAGAAATAGATTTAAGGGACTAGATCTGATAGATAGAGTGCCTGAAGAACTATGGACAGAGGTTTGTGACATTGTACAGGAGGCAGTGATCAAGACCATACTCAAGAAAAAGAAATGCAAAAAGGCAAAATGGTTGTCTGAGGAAGCCTTGCAAATAGCTATGAAAAGAAGAGAAGTGAAAGAGAAAGGAGAAAAGGAAAGATATACCCATTTGAATGCAGAGTTCCAAAGAATAGCAAGGAGAGAAAAGAAAGCCTTCCTCAGTGATCAGTGCAAAAAAATAGAGGAAAACAATAGAATGTGAAAGACAAAAAATCTCTTCAGGAAAATTAGAAATACCAACAGAACATTTCATGCAAGATGGGCTTGATAAAGGACAGAAATGGTATGGTCTAACAGAAGCAGAAGATATTAAGAAGAAGTGGCAAGAATACACAGAAGAACTGTTCAAAAAAGATCTTTATGACCAAGATAATCACAAAGGTGTGATCAGCCACCTAGAGCCAGACATCCTGGAATGTAAAGTCATGTGGGCCTTAGGAAGCATCACTATGAGTAAAGCTAGTGGAGGTTATGGAATTCCAGTTGAGCTATTTCAAAGCCTGAAAGATGATACTGTGAAAGTGCTGCACTCAATATGCCAGCAAATGTGGAAAACTCAGCAGTGGTCACAGGATTGGAAAAGACCAGTTTTCATTCCAATCCCAAAGAAAGGCAATGCCAGAGAATGCTCAAACTACTGCACAATTGCACTCATCTCACATGCTAGTAAAGTAATGCTCAAAATTCTCCAAGCCAGGCTTCAGCAACACGTGAACTGTTAACTTCCAGATGTTCAAGCTGGTTTTAGAAAAGGCAGAGGAACCAGAAATCAAATTGCCAACATCCACTGGATCATGGAAAAAGCAAGAGAGTTCCCGAAAAACATCTATTTCTGCTTTATTGACTATGCCAAAGCCTTTGACTGTGTGGATCACAATAAACTGTGGAAAATTCTGAAAGAGACGGGAATACCAGACCTCCTGACCTGCCTCTTGAGAAATCTGTATGCAGGTCAGGAAGCAACAGTTAGAACTGGACATGGAACAACAGACTGGTTCCAAATAGGAAAAGGAGTACGTCAAGGCTGTATATTGTCACCCTGCTTATTTAACTTATATGCAGAGTACATCATGAGAAACGCTGGACTGGAAGAAACACAAGCTGGAATCAAGATTGCTGGGAGAAATATCAATAACCTCAGATATGCAGATGACACCACCCTTATGGCAGAAAGTGAAGAGGAGCTAAAAAGCCTCTTGTTGAAAGTGAAAGAGGAGAGTGAAAAAGTTGGCTTAAAGCTCAACATTCAGAAAACGAAGATCATGGCATCTGGCCCCATCACTTCATGGGAAATAGATGGGGAAACAGTAGAAACAGTGTCAGACTTTATTTTTTTGGGCTCCAAAGTCACTGCAGATGGTGACTGCAGCCATGAAATTAAAAGACGCTTACTCCTTGGAAGAAAAGTTATGACCAACCTAGATAGTATATTCAAAAGCAGAGACATTACTTTGCCAACTAAGGTCCGTCTAGTCAAGGCTATGGTTTTTCCTGTGGTCATGTATGGATGTGAGAGTTGGACTGTGAAGAAGGTTGAGCATAGAAGAATTGATGCTTTTGAACTGTGGTGTTGGAGAAGACTCTTGAGAGTCCCTTGGACTGCAAGGAGATCCAACCAGTCCATTCTGAAGGAGATCAACCCTGGGATTTCTTTGGAAGGAATGATGCTAAAACTGAAACTCCAGTACTTTGGCCACCTCATGCGAAGAGTTGACTCATTGGAAAAGACCCTGATGCTGGGAGGGATTGGGGGCAGGAGGAGAAGGGGACGACTGAAGATGAGATGGCTGGATGGCATCATGGATTCAATGGACGTGAGTCTGAGTGAACTCCAGGAGTTGGTGATGGACAGGGAGGCCTGGTGTACTGCGATTCATGGGTCGCAAAGAGTCGGACACGACTGAGTGACTGAACTGAACTTGGAAGGAAGCTATGACAAACCTAGATAGAATATTAAAAAGTAGGGAAATCACATTTTGTTGACAAGGTCCATGTAGTCAAAGCTATGGTTTTTCCAGTAGTCATGTATGGATGTGAGAGTTGTACCATAAAGAAAGCTGAGCTCCAAAGAATTGATGTTTTTGAATTGTAATACTGGAGAAGACTCTTGAGAGTCTCTTTAACTGCAAAGAGATCAAACCAGTCAATCCCAAAGGAAATTAACCTTGAATATGCAATGATAGTACTGATGCTGAAGCTGCAGCTCTAATATTTTGGCCACCTGATGTGAAGAGATGATTCATTGGAAAATGCTCTGACGATGGGAAAGATGGAAGGCAAAAGGAGAAGGAGGCGGCAGATGATGGGGTGGTTAGGTAACATACCGACTCAATGTCCATGAATTTGAGCAAGCTCCAGGAGATAGTGGAAGACAGGGGAGCCTGGCTTGCTGGAGTCCATGGAGTCACAAAGAGTCATGACTCTGTGACTAAAAAACAACTATTAGAATGTTAGATACTTTTTTCGTTGCAGTTTAAATAATATTAGTTTTGTACATTTTTTTATTGTAATAGATTTACTCCAGTAGATTTTAATCGCAGTTGTCAAAAGAATCAACTCTGCTTTGTTCACCCCAAGACATCCAGTTTTTAGTAAGTATTAGGCATATGGTAGAAATTCCACCAACACTTATTAAATGAATGAGAAGGTAAATAAATGCATCTGACTCTGTTTCACTGATTCTTTTGCATATTTGCCTCTTTTATCTTAGGATATATTTGATATTTCATAACTTCTATCAAATTATACTGATTACTTATCCTGGTGATTTTAGCATCCTGTTAACTCATTTCAAACATTAGTTTCACAGTCTCTTGATTTGTATTCTAATAAAAGTGATATGATTGTTAAGTAACTTCTTCATATGAACACTCATAACCAGAGTCTTCTCATTTTCTTCACCTAAAATTTCTCAGTCTCTCCTGCTGAATCTCTCCTGTTCTCTTCCTCTTTACTGCCTTATTTATACATACATACATACATACATACATACATATATATATATATATATAAAGCTGAAACTTACACCACATTTTAAATCAACTATACTTCAATTAAAAAGAAAAATAAAAAGCTGATTAACTTGATCCTAACCTCCAATTCCTTGAACTCTGTACTAGTTTAACAGTTCATTAACAATTATTACACCAACCCCACCATTACTGTTGCTATATTTTCCTGTGAGCTATGAACATCTCAGTCAAAAAAGCAAAATGTAACTCCCTGAGGTTTTTCAGATTCTAAACTCCTCTCACTTTCTTCTATAACTGTACTGTAAATATGCACTTTGAAAATGATCAGAGACTTTCCCCTTCTCCTGGCTTTGAGATGTAGAATTCAATTGAAACTCACTGGAGTTCCTTGATTAGCATCTATGTAAACTTGGATGGACCTATCTTGTATTATAAATAGATTTTACTGTGTTCACATCTCACTTTTGACTGTGACTTTTTCAAGAAAGGTTTACTATCTTTATTCATTTGTATGTGTGTGTGTATTACTCATAATCCAACATAGTGGATAATGCTAACAATTTATAAGTAAATAGAGAAACTTAAAGTGAAATAATATTAAACACAACTATCAATAATTTATACATACATTTGTCCTGGAATGCAAACTACTAAAAGACATGTCTTCAGAAGCTCATACTTGTTTGATAAGGCTGGATGAAACTGAGGGTGAGCTAATATTTACATTTAAGAGCCTAACATAAAGACATGGGTCAGTTTAACTTCCTTGAGCCAATTTACTCATGTTTTAAACAGAAAACGTAATATTAAACACGCCATTCAGTTGATATAAAAATTAAATGAGATAATGCCTTGCACATACATTATGAACTGTCAAGTCCCATGTAAATACAAAGTAATAAAAGGCAAGATTTTAGCACTCTACAGAAACCAGTTGCTTCTTGAGTGTATGTAGTTTTCTAACACCTATGAATTTCCTGTCATCCTCTCTTGCTGCTGAATGGAAGATACAAATAATAGACACTAATAGTCTTTGTCCCTGAATTTTGAAAGTCTGTAGATACAATCTTTTTTAAATGTATACAGAAAACAAAATATGACAGGATAATTTTATGTTCTATAATACCGGCATCAAAAATATGACAGGAAAAACAAGCTTAGGAAAATATGCCTGTAAGTTCAAAAAAGTGGTTATTTAATATTATATTTTGGAGAATTTGTATAAAAATAGCTCATTTGTGAGAAACTGTAATCCCTCTTATGTTACAAAAATCACAGAATCTTTATACAATGTTCTAACAAAACTGGTTTTATTTCTTAGAGTTACAAAGAACTATTTTTGCTACCTTCTTGATTACACTAAACCTCATAAAATTGTTGGTATATCTGTTTCTACTATCCTATATTTTCAAATTTACAAAAAGAGAGAAAAAATTATATCTTCTTTCAGAGGCCAAATTATCCATGTCATACAAAATAGTTTAAAAATAAATTACTGAATCAGTTGCTGATGTGAGAAAATTGCATATGGAAAATTTTATTTTGATATATTCTCACTCCAGTAATAAGATCTGCTTAAGGGTACAAGCTACCTATCTCATAGTGTCAGGAATTTTGAGTTTGTTGTGATAAATTCTCAATAGTTTTCTTTAAAATATGTTAAAGAAAATCAATTTAGGTAAATTTTAATGAGCCATATTTTAAATGATGTATTTTATCCATACATTCATATTTGATTCACAAGTGAGAGTTTAGTAGTTTTGTAGCTTTTTTAAAAATCACAGTTATGTAATATATTGTTTCTCATATTTTGGTTATAGATGAAAATATAATATCCTCACCATATTGGAATACTTCTCAGATTTCTTGTTTACCCTTTAGGGTACTACAAAATAACTAATATATGCACTCAGAGAAGGTAAGGAATATTTAAGGGAAAATGCAGTAAATCACTTCTGTTGTAACCAACTCCAGGTTGAACTTACATAACTTTATCTAACAAGTTTAAAAGTCCCAAACTTCCTCAAAGTTTCAGTCAGCCCATATTCCTTGTGATTTTATGCTTTCAAGGTACCAAGCACTTCACAGTTCAGTCGCTCAGTCGTGTCCGACTCTTTGCGACCCCATGAATCTCAGCACGCCTGGCCTCCCTGTCCATCACCAACTCCCGGAGTTCACTCAGACTCACGTCCATCGAGTCCGTGATGCCATCCAGCCATCTCATCCTCTGTCGTCCCTTCTCCTCCTGCCCCCAATCCCTCCCAGCATCAGGGTCTTTTCCAGCGAGTCAACTCTTGGCATGAGGTGGCCAAAGTACTGGAGCTTCAGCTTTAGCATCATTCCTTCCAAAGTAATCCCAGGGTTGATCTCCCTCAGAATGGACTAGGTACCAAAAGTTATACCTATTTTAAGATAGTGTCCCGATAATAATGTAGGTAAAATAATTCAAAACAGTAAGTCAAGAGGCAAACACACTAATTCCTGTTTTGTCATTATCTGATTTGGGGGAAAAAGGTTTCCGGCTTTTTGCTTCAATTAAAAGTCTGTTTATGCTTCTATAGTGACCCACTCCTTGCTCTAAAATTCAACCAATACTTAGGTAATTATGAACCACAAAATTTTCTGTAGCTGTATATATGGGGGGAAGTTGTTAAAAACATACATGTAGTTTGATCACTATTTGTTATCAGGGAAGGTGATATACAACAGAGGTGTAAAGGAGGAGAATAGAAAGGCAGAGACTTTGCAAATAGAAGAAGTCATTGTTAAATCAAGGAATCTGGAGAAAATAACTTAGTGATTGATGAACAACAACAAACTCTGTCATCTCTCAAACTTAACTGCCCTAGATAGATAAACCACAAGATCCTATTGTATAGCCCAGGGAGCAATATTCAATATCCTGTGATAAACCATTATGGAAAGGAATATAAAAAAAGAATGTATATATATATATGTATAACTGAATCACTTTACTAAACAGCAGAAACTGTAACAACATTGTAAACCAACTATGCTTCAATATAAATATAATTAATTAAAAATTAAAAGTCAATGATATTTCCTAATGGAGTTACATTGTGTATAATATAAACCATATATATATATATATATATATATAAACTATATAATGTGTATATATGTACCATAGATATGTGAGTATGAGGGTGTGTGTGTGTGTGTATCCTTTGTATGAGCTAAAGATGTTGTCACTATTTCTGTTTTGCTGTGTAGCTATTGAAATTTTAGTTACAGTATTATTAAATAAAAATATAGTAAATGAAAAATGACTTTTTATTTATATCATTTTTTTTTTGTTGTTTTGAACATCTAAAATGTTTTTAATACTGATGTGGGTAATGCAGAAGATATAAAAATAATGCAGATTATGTAAGTCATGGAAACGACCCTGGGAGATTTACACTTTAACTCTCTACAATTAGGGTCTCTTGAATTAGATTATTGCATAGTAAATTATATCTAGGTTAACTATAGGGATATTTAGCAACCTTAAAGAATGGCATACCTATAGTTGCAAGAGATCTAGATAGATAGACTTCTTAAGCATTAGTAAGGATTACTGAGATAATTAGCATTTCATATGCTACTTCATTAGCTATAATTTGACATTAAAAAAAAATCTGAAACATGAAGACAGAAGTGAATAGTAGCAGCACTAAGGTCACTTACAATTTAGCCTTCATGCCCTTTATTATTCTATTCTGCCAGGCACTGATCACTCTTCAGGGCTGACATTTCTCATGCAATTTATACACTACTCTAGTCTTAAGATTTATTTATTAAAGATCTTGCATTAAAACACATAAATTTTGTCTCTTTAGAAGCCAGTCAGATTGAAAAGGGCAGTTAAAGGGATAAATGTTATGTGGTAAGTTTTAGAAGTCATTGTCCCTGAGAATAAATAATTTTTAAATTTATGGTTATAACTATGGTTTCCACTCAAGGTTAGGTTTTTTTCTCTCTCTCACCTTTGTAAATTCAGTTATAATTTACTAATATTAGCCAATATGAAGTGTTGTCCATGAGCATCGTTTGGAGTGGTACTCCACCTGATCCATTTTCCCCAAATCATTTCTTTCTTATTTGCTTGACTGAAGATTAAGGAAATTGTAAGGTCTTCTTAGTTTTAAAAATCCAACTGAGGATGGGAATGAGGCTCAAGATAACCTTCATTGTAATCTTTGAGAGGAACAATGCATAATGGATGATAAGTACTTATAATGCCATTTTCATATTTTTCAGTCTATTTTTCCACCAAATCCAAACTGGCCAGTACAGCTTTTTCAGAAGTGGATGAATAAACAAAAAAGTAAAGCAAAGTAGATTCAGAGAAATGAGAGCCAGCATATTAAGTTTCTATACTCTTTATTGTTCTCTGAACAAATCTTTTATAAAGTTATAATGAACAACAAAAAGGAGTAAATATTTCATCAGGGAAACTTTTGGAGATAATCTATTCTTCTGTAAGTCCAGTGATTTTTAAAAGTTATTTTAGAAGTCAAAAATGTATTTTCTCTTTCTTAAGTATGCAAAATGCCGTGAGCGGCGCACTAAGGCGCAGGCAGCGGAAGTGAGCCACCCCGCGCCGGAGGCCAGAGGTGGCACCCGAGGCCAGAGGCGGTGCCCGAGGCCAGGGGCGGTGGCCAGGAGGAGCAACCCAACATCCAAGGAGCTGTGGCTGCGCGGAAGAGGAGGGCCTAGAAGAGCTATCCCACGTTGAAGATCAGGAAGGGCGGTGGTGTGAAGATATCCCTCATCCAATGTAAGGTGCAGCGGCTGCACTTTGCTGGAGCAGCTGTGAAGAGATACCCCATGCCCAAGGTAAGAGAAACCCAAGTAAGATGGTAGGTGTTGCAAGAGGGAATCAGAGGACAGATGCACTGAAACCATACTCACAGAAAACTAGTCAATCTAATCACACTAGGACGACAGCTTTGTCTAGCTCAATGAAACTAAGCCATGCCCGTGGGGCAACCTAAGATGGGCGGGTCATGGTGCAGAGGTCTGACAGAATGTGGTCCACTGGAGAAGGGAATAGCAACCCACTTCAGTATTCTTGCCTTGAGAACCCCATGAACAGTATGAAAAGGCAAATGGTAGGAAACCAAAAGAGAAACTCCCCAGGTCAGTAGGTGCCCAATATGCTACTGGAGATCAGTGGAGAAATAACTCCAGACAGAATGAAGGGATAGAGCCAAAGCAAAAACAATACCCAGTTATGGATGTGAGTGGTGATAAAAGCAAGGTCCAATGCTGTAAAGAGCAATATTGCATAGGAATGTGGAATGTCAGGTCCATGAATCAAGGTAAATTAGAAGTGGTCAAACAAGAGATGACAAGGGTGAACGTCAATATTCTAGGAATCAGTGAACTAAAATGGAGTGGAATGGGTGAATTTAACTCAGATAACCATTATATCTACTACTGTGGGCAGGAATCCCTTAGAAGAAATGGAGTAGCCNAAAGCTCAACATTCAGAAAACGAAGATCATGGCATCCATTCCCACCACTTAATGGGAAATAGACAGGGAAACAGTGGAAACAGTGTCAGACTTTATTTTTCTGGGCTCCAAAATCACTGCAGATGGTGACTGCAGCCATGAAATTAAAAGACGCTTACTCCTTGGAAGAAAAGTTATGACCAACCTAGATAGTTTATTCAAAAGCAGAGACATTACTTTGCTAACTAAGGTCCGTCTAGTCAAAGCTATGGTTTTTCCAGTAGTCATGTATGGATGTGAGAGTGGACTGTAAAGAAGGCTGAGCGCTGAAGAATTAATGCTTTTGAACTAGGTGTTGAAGACTCTTGAGAGTCGGTTGGCCTGCAAGGAGATCCAACCAGTCCATTCTGAAGGATATCGGCCCTGGGATTTCTTTGGAAGGAATGATGCTGAAGCTGAAACTCCGGTACTTTGGCCACCTCATGGAAAGAGTTGACTCATTGGAAAAGACTTTGATGCTGGGAGGGATTGGGGGCAAAGGAGAAGGGAATGACAGAGGATGATATGGATGGATGGCATCAATGACTCGATGAACGTGAATGTGAGTGAACTCCGGGAGTTGGTGATGGACAGGGAAGCCTGGTGTACTGCGATTCATGGGGTCGCAAAGAGTCAGACAAAGCTGAGCGACTGAACTGAACTGAACTGAAGTATGCAAAATAGTACTAATTGTATTAATTTACAAATAATCAAATCCTAGTTAGTTATTATCATGGTCTTATTTTTAATCATTGAATGAACTTGTGAATATCATATATATTCACCTTTATTACAATTTTTCTAGGTTATATGGACTTATACAATACTTTGTTCACATATTTTCTCAGAATAATTGATATTAGTAAATTGAACAGAATTAATGTGTTCTATAAAACATAATTATGACTCTAAGTAATCATCAAATGGTAACTGTTTTATTTCCTCTTTTTAAAGTACATATTTGTGATGATGGCTAGAAGTGTGAACACTTTTCATAATTTTTAAATAAATAATTCTTGCTCTATTTTTGTATTTTATTAGATTGTTTTATACATAATAAGAATAGAGAAGCTTCTACGTTAAACTCACAGAACTAGAAAATGTGTAGTGAGACATCATTGTGTTCTCAGTTCAGTTCATTTCAGTTGCTCAGTCGTGTCCGACTCTTTGCCACCCCATGAATTGCAGCATGCCAGGCCTCCCTGTCCATCACCATCTCCAGGAGTTCACTCAGACTCACTTTCGTCGAATCCATGATACCATCCAGCCATCTCATCCTCGGTCGTCCCCCTCTCCTCCTGCCCCCAATCCTTCCCAGCATCAGGGTCTTTTCCAATGAGTCAACTCTTCACATGAGGTGGCCAAAGTACTGGAGTTTCAGCTTCAGCATCATTCCTTCCAAAGAAATCCCAGGGTTGATCTCCTTCAGAATGGACTGGTTGGATCTCCTTGCAGTCCAAGGGACTCTCAAGAGTCTTCTCCAACACCACAGTTCAAAAGCATCAATTCTTCAGCGCTCAGCCTTCTGCACAGTCCAACTCTCACATCCATTGTGTTCTAGGTCACACTAATTGTGTTAATTAGTATCATTTCTGTAATAGGGGTCTAACTGAATTTATCTGCATAAGTGTTGCACTACTTTACTGAAATGAAGAGAGGAAAACATTCAGGAAAGAAGAGAGTAGTTTTAAGTAGAAATATACTTTTATATTCACTCACATAAACAATCCTTCCCAGCATCAGAGTCTTTTCCAATGAGTCAACTCTTCACATGAGGTGGCCAAAGTACTGGGTTTCAGCTTCAGCATCATTCCTTCCAAAGAAATCCCAGGGTTGATCTCCTTCAGAATGGACTGGTTGGATCTCCTTGCAGTCCAAGGGACTCTCAAGAGTCTTCTCCAACACCACAGTTCAAAAGCATCAATTCTTCAGCGCTCAGCCTTCTGCACAGTCCAACTCTCACATCCATTGTGTTCTAGGTCACACTAATTGTGTTAATTAGTATCATTTCTGTAATAGGGGTCTAACTGAATTTATCTGCATAAGTGTTGCACTACTTTACTGAAATGAAGAGAGGAAAACATTCAGGAAAGAAGAGAGTAGTTTTAAGTAGAAATATACTTTTATATTCACTCACATAATATTAGTCATGACTAACCATTCCCTTAATGTAGCTGATACACTTATAGGTGGAGAATGAAGGCATATATCAAGTTATACAACTACCAATATTGGTGAGGTACTACCAATATTTCACTTGAAGTGATTTTAATCAATTTCCATTTTAAAATGACTTATTTAATAACACAGCTTTATCACTGAACTTTATTTAAATTCCTTGCAATTTTTTTCAAAACCCAAAAAGAATGCTACTACTGTATTTAACGCATGCTACTTTCAAAAAAATATTATATCTGTAAAGGGTTATTAAAATATCTTTACTTCTAAAAATATAAATACATTAATCATTTTCTACAGATCACTGAAAATATTTCTTAGGAGTCAAGTAAAAATACATCCAACATTTCTATTATCTCACAATCAATAATATGATACTATCATATTTTTGGAGAAATTTTTCTTAATCTCTGAATGTTTTAATCTTTTCAATGTATTTTATAATGCACTTTCAATGTTTATATCAGCAGTGTTCTTTAGGATTGTTGACTGTAGTAACGCAGTATTGTTCCAAATATGATTTTTCATGTTTTGTCTTTTCCAAACAATTTCTTGTGGTGGTGGTTTAATCACTAAGTTGTGTCCAACTTTGCAACCCCATGGACTGTAGACCAGGCTCCTCTGTCCATAGGATTTCCAAGCAAGAATACTGAAGTGGTTGCCATTTCCCTTTCCAGAGTATCTTTCCAACCTAGGGATCGAATCTGGACTGCAGGCAGTCTCTTCACAGACTGTTGTTCAGTCACCCAGTCGTATCCAACTATTTGCAATCCCCTGGACTGCAGCATGCCAGCCCTCCCTGTCCTTCACCATCTCCCGAAGTTTGCCCAAGTTCATGTCCTTTACATCAGTGATGCCATCTGCCATCTAATCCTCTGATACCCTCTTCTCCTTCTGCCCTCAATCTTTTGCAGTATCAGGGACTTTTCATAGATTACAATAATTCACATTCCAGAGCTTCAGAAAGTGGAAATTTTCTTCATAACCATTCAATGACTGAATTTGGGAAGATAAGATTTCCATTCTCAGTATAATTTCCTGTGGACAGATATATAACTACTTTGTACTGAATACCAAGCCTCATTATTAATTTTCTTTTAATAATTATGAGAATTATTATTTGTATCACATAATTCAGGACTTAAACTTCTTTGTGTTATTTCTTTGAAATATCTGCAGCTATTGGAATAAACAATTTAGCTGCAGAAACCAAGGCTTGTATATTTTCTCAAGAGCCCATATTTCCTTATTAATTTCCTATATATGTAATAGTTATGCTGCATAACATAAGTGACTGATAGACTCTGAAGACAAAGGACAAACTTCAATGCTATGGCATATAAATCAGCTTATTGAACATTAGAAATTTTGAAATTATAATCATATGAGATACATCATGAAAACAGCATTCTGTGGCCTGCCAATTTTGGAAAATGTTGCATAAAAGATATCCAATTAAGAGATTAATAATGGATAGGCTGGAGACTTTGAGTTACTCTGTCTTAGGGAAAACTATATATTCTTCATTAATCTATCATTTTTCAATTTATTCACATAATAACACTTTTCTTAAAATACCTAATCACAGTAGGAAAGTTCATGTACACCCGAGACGGATTCATGTCAATGCCTGGCAAAACCAATACAGTATTATAAATAAAATAAAGTAAAAATTAAAAAAAATACTAATAAACTAGTTAATCTTCACTTTTCACTGCTTTTTCCTTGACAAAAAACAAGGCCCTTTTTCAGACCTATAATATTAATTTGCTTCTCCTTTCAGGGACAAGCCACTGATACTCTTTTCTTCACCCTATTCTTTACACTTAAAATATCTCTATTTATTTCTTTCATCTAATTTACAAATGCATGCAAGATCTCTTAATGCTATACAATTTTAAAATATATTATGTAATGGTTCCAAATTACCAAAATAATAAAGTCAAATCTTTGACATATCAAACATTATTTATAATCTACCTTTCTAAACTTTGCTACCTTCCTTCATGCTCTGATATTTTAGCCACATAGCAACATCTCCCATGTACATTGTAGGTTTCTCACTTTTTTTCCCCAGTGCTGTCTCTTTCTGGAAAAAATATTTTTCCTTTTTCCAGATGATTCAATACTACTCAGTCATATACTTTCTTCAGTTCAATTCAGTCACTCAGTCGTGTCCGACTCTTTGCGACCCCATGAATCACAGCACACCAGGCCTCACTGTCCATCACCAACCCCCAGGGTTCACTCAGATTCATGTCCATCGAGTCAGTGATGCCATCCAGCCATCTCATCCTCTGTTGTCCCCTTCTTCTCCTGTCCCCAATCCCTCCCAGCATCAAAGTCTTTTCCAATGAGTCAACTCTTCGCTTAGATTTTACTATCTCTAGAAAGCTTTCCCTATTTTTTTTTTTAATTCCTCACTGGAGATAATAAGTTTTTTACTTCTAAATAACTTACAGTCTTTAGAACAAATCACTTTTGGTCAGTGTACAAGAGAATTATTCAAATGACTTTTTGGTTAGACCCTCTCTGAGGGAAAAGAATTATAACATATTGTTTTGTAAAATCAATGATCATCACTTAGCTCAACATTTATCGTTGTTTTACAGTTGCTCAGTCTTTTTGGCTCTTTGCAACCCCATGGACTGCAGCACGCCAGGCTTCCCTGTCCATCATCTCTCCCAGAGCTTGCTCAAGCTGATGTCCATTGAGTTGGTGATGCCATCTAACCATCTCATCTTCTGTCATCCGCTTCTCCTCCTGCCTTCAATCTTTCCCAGCATCAGGGTCTTTTCAAGTGACTCACTTCTTCACATCTAGTGACAAAAGTATTGGAGTTTCAGCTTCAGCATCAGTCCTTCCAAGGAATATTCAAGACTGATTTCCTTTAAAATGGACTGTTTGGATCTCCTTGCAGTCCAAGGGACTCACAAGAGTCTTCTCCAACACCACAGTTCAAAGGCATCAATTCTTCAGTGCTCAGCTTTCTTTATAGTCCAACTCTCATATCCGTACATTACAACTGGAAAAACCATGGCTTTGAGTATATGGACCTTTGTCAGGAAAGCCCCGTTGCTGTTTTTTTAATATGCTGTTTAGATTTGTCATAGCTTTCCTTCCAGGGAGGAACGATGATTTCATACCATGGCTGCAGTCACCATCCACAGTGATTTTGGAGCCCAAGAAAATGAAATCTGTCACTGTTTTCATCCCCCCCCCCTTATCTATTTAGAATTTTTAAAATAAAAGTAATTAGTTTTTAATTTTTCTGTCTTGAAATAAAAAAGACATTTTGTTCAATAGACTATATTAGAAAAGAGCATTTACTCATTTTTTTTGGTGTGTGTATGTTTTAAACTTTATGGAAGGTGCTCTTTAGGCTTCCTAGGTAGCTCAGTGGTAAATAATTTACCTGCCAGGCAGAAGACATATGTTTGATCACTGGGTTGGGAAGATCCTATGGAGAAGGAAAAGGCAAACCACTGCAGTATTCCTGCTTGGAAAAATCTGTGGACAAAGCAGTCTGGCAGGCTATAGCCCATGGATGCGACTGACACTGAACACATGCAAGACACTTTTTATTTTAGTTCAATTTTACTTCAAAAATTAATTCAAAATTAATCATAAACTTCAATGTAAAATGCAAACTTATAAAACTTCTAGAAGACACAATGAGGGAAAATCTAGATAATCTTGAACTGGGGATGACTTTAGATACAACACCAAAAACAGGACCTATGAAAGAATTGATAATCTAGACTTCAGTAAAATTAAAGACTCATGCTCTGTGAAATATGATGTCAAGGGAATAAGAATACAGGCCACAAATGAGTCTAGAACCTATTATACAACATGAAGTAAGTCAGAAAGAGGAAGACAAATATAGTATATTAACTCATGTGTAAGGAATCTAGAAAGAAGGTGCTGATGAGCCTATTTACAGGGCAGCAAAGGAAATACAGATATAAAGGACAGACTTCTGGGGTGGGATGATTTGAGAGAGTAGCACTGAAATGCATATATTACCATATGTAAAATAGACAGCAGGTGGGGATTTGCTGTATGGATCAGAGAACCAATGTGGGTGCTCTGTGACAATTTAGAGGGGTGGGATGGGGAGAGAGGTGGGAGGGAGTTTCAAGAGGGAGGGGATATATGTATACCTATGACTGATTCATGTTGATGTATGAAACAATCACAATATGCAAAGTAATTATCCTCCAACTGAAAAAAAAAGAAAAGAAAAAGAACGCATTTGATGAAGGACTGCTACCCAGATATATTCTTTTAAAACTCAACAAGGTTTGATGCAGGATGCTAGGGACTGATGCACGGGGATAATCCAGAGAGAGGGTGTGGGGCGGGAGGGTGGAGGTGGGGGTCGGGATTGGGAGTTCATGTACACTCATGGCTAATTCATGTCAATGTGTAACAAAACGAATACAGCATTGTAAAGCAAAACAAACTAAAAAATAAAAATTAATTAAAAAAAAAAAACTCAACAAGGAAATAAGCAACCCAATTAAAAAATAGGCCAAAGACCTTAACAAACATCTCATCAAAGAAGACAAACACATGCCAATAAGCATATGAAATGATCCTCCATATAATACATCATTAAGAAAATAAAGATGAAAACAGCAATACCCTGACAATGCCAAATGCTGGTGAGGATGCAGAGCAATAGGAAGTCACATTTATGAGTGGTGGGAATGCAAACTCAGTCACATTGGAAGACAATTTGGTGGTTTCTACTAAACATACTCTCACTATATGATTCAACAATCACACTCAATGCTATTTATCCAAAATAGGTGAAAATTTGTACTTACACACACAGAAAAACTTATAGTGGCTCTAGTTATAATTGCTACAACTTGGAAGCTAGAAAGATTCCCTTCAGGACATAAATGGATAAGCAAACTGTGGTACAGCCAGACAAGGAAATATTCCAGTGCTAAAAATTATTATTCATTGCCATCATTTATGGCTTAAGCTTTCCAAAAGACATGAAAGAACCTTAAATACTTATCACTAAGGAAAAGCAGACTTTATATTTATATTGTACATTATAGTTTTAAGAGTGTGCATGTATCTTGTAAGTGGTAAAGGACTCATTAAAGTCTATAAAAACAAACAAAAAAATACATTCAGTTTTTCAGAGAGTTTTCAGAGAGAAAGTATGAAGTTATATATTTTATTTATTTTCTGGAACAAGTAGTACATGTAGAGTTGTAGAGTTTGGGAGGCATTTCTAATAATAAATGATTCTATATTTAAATATTCTCATTTAAATGAAGTATTATAAATGTGTTAGGTTGGGCTCCCCAAAGCAGACAGTGATTCTAGGATTCTTGTGCAAATGGTTTATTAAAGAAATTCTCCCAGGCAAATTCCATGAAGGATTCGAGGAAGCAGGACAGATTGAGAAGTGAAGGAAGAAGACCTGGGTGACATTTCAGGAAAAATCTCACAAACTGTAGCTTCAGCCTGATACATCAAGAAAACTCTGCTGGAGAGATTATGCCTTGGAAACTGTCTTAACCAAAGGTATGTAAGCTGGGGTTTCATCAGTTATATCAGGGTTGCTAGGATTATGCACGTGGTGTGATGTATCTTGGAGAAGGAAATGATAACCCACTCTAGTATTCTTATCTGGAGAATCCCAGGGACAGAGGAACCTGGTGGGCTGCCATCTATGGAGTCACACAGAGTCGGACATGACTGAAGAGACTTAGCAGCACAGCAGCTGCAGTGATGTATCTTTCAGTCAATTTAGGCTCTCTGGGCTCTAGGACACCAAGTTTACTTCTCTGAAGAGTAGCAGCTACAGGTTATTAGAGGGGAAAAGCAAAAATACACCAAAACTAGGGAAAATGAATACAGAAATGATATAATGGATCTGAAAGGTTCTGGGTGGGACAGAAAAGTGTCCTTTAAAATGAAGTTGACAGAACAGTGCCATCTGAATTTACAAGTAGGAATATTCAACAAAAAGAGAATAGTGATTTCTCCACTTAATGGGGCAGATAGTGAAACACAATTCTTCTGAGTCCCCTGTATTTTTGGCTTCTCTGGTAGCTCAGACAGTAATCTACCTGGATGCAGGAGACTTAGGTTTGATCCATGGGTTGTTAAGATCCCCTGGAGAAGGGAATGGCTACTTACTCCAGTATTCTTGCCTGGAGACTATCACAGCGACAGTCTTGGCGGGCATAGTCTATGGGGTTCCAAAGAGTCGGTCACATTGAGACACATAGAGCATAGTGACTTCCCCACTTAAGGGGGCAGATATTGAAACATGAGTCTTTGGAGTCTTCTACACTTCAATGATATTTTAAATAGCTCAATTGATAACGAATCTGCCTGCAAAGCAGAAGACCCTGTTTTGATTCCTGGGTTGGAAAGATCTGCTGGAGAAGGGATAGGCTGCCCATTGCCCTATTCTTGGGCTTCCCTTGTGGCTCAGCTGGTAAAGAATCTGCTTGCAATACAGGAGACCTGGGTTTGATCCTGGGTTGGGAATATCCTCTGGAGAAGAAAGGCTACTCACTCCACTATTCTGGCCTGGAGAATTCCATGAACTGTATAATCCATGGGGTCACAAAGAGTTGGACGTGACTGAACAACTTTCACTTCATTTCACTTTAATTACTTGGCTAGGTAACTTATATCACATGTAGGAACAAAGAGATGTGCTTATTATTAATTAAGCCTACCATTACAACTCTAAATTTCAGTACATCAACCTCAAAGAGTTCTGTTTCTCTCAATTTAATTCAGCTTAGTTGCTGAGCTGTATCTGACTCTTTGTGACTCCATGGATTGCAGCATGCCAGGCTTCCCAATTCATCACCAACTCCCAGAGCTTGCTTACACTCATGTCCATGTTAGTGATGACATCTAACCATTTCATCCTCTGTTTTCCCCTTCTCCTGCCTTCAATCTTTCCCAGTATCAAGACCTTTTCCAGCGAGTGGGTTCTTTGCATAAGGTGGCCAAAGTATTGGAGCTTCAGCTTCAGTCCATCCAATGAATATTCAGGACTGATTTCCTTTAGGATTGACTGGTTTGATTTTCTTTCAATCCAAGGAACTCTCAAGCGTCTTCTCTAGCACCAAAGTTCAAAAGCATCAATTCTTCACTATTCAACTTTAATTGTCCACCACTCACATCTATACATGACTACTGGAAAAATCTTAGCTTTGACTAGATGGACCTTTGTCCATAAAGTCATGTCTCGCTTTTTATTATGATGTCTAGGTTTATATTAGCTTTTCTTTCAAGAAGCAAGTGTCTTTTAATTTCATGGCTGCAGTAACTAACCTTAGTGATTTTGGAGCCCAAGAAAATAAAGTCTGTCACTGTTTTGATTTTCTCCATCTATTTGTTATGAAGTAATGGGACTGGATGCCATGGTCTTAGTTTTCTGAATGATGAGTTTTAAGCCCATCTCTAAGAATTTTCCACAGTTTGTTTTGATTCACACAGACTTTAGTACAGTCAATGAAGCAGAAGTAGATGTTTTTCTGGAATTCTTTTGCTTTTTCTATGATCCAGTGGATGTTGACAATTTGATCTCTAGTTTCTCTGCCTTGGTTCACATACTGTTGTAACCCAGCTTGGAGAATTTTGAGCATTACTTTCCTAGCATGTGAGATGAGTGCAATTGTGCAGTAGTTTGAATATTCTTTGGCATTCTGCTCTCTATGCTGGTCATTAAAAACTTAGGTTTCTGATCTGTACCTATAGTCTTGAATTCTAGGGGCTGAGAACTTGGTTCCAAAACTACACACTATCTTCCTGGATTGATAGAGAACCTCTGGCCTTAATCTTTCTCTCCTTTTTTTCTTTCTTTTTTTCTTTCTTCAGAATTCCTGGTTTTCATATAATGTCCTAATTCTTGTAATTTTTTTCTTGATCATTTATATCAAAATATTTCCAACATAGAAAACATATCAATTAATGAAATTTTCAGTACCTTCTGAATTGAAAATTTAGGTAACATAATTTTATTACCAAGTAAGATTTTTATACATTTTATTTATCCATTGAATAAGCAAAAAAAAAAAAAAATTCACAGGATAAGTCAAGTTTCAGTTTTATTTAATATTGTACAAATGTATTTGAATAATACTTCAACCTTACAAACTTCGTGTAAACACTTACAAAGTTTTAAAAAGGTAACACTTGATAGAATATTTCCAGATTATATTGTCTTTTTCCTCCAACCAGCCCCTAGAAACCTACAATTTCAATGTGTGCTATTAGGTCCAGGTATGATGTTAAATTTATTATTTTATGCTGTCTCTGATTGAGTTAGGTTATGAAGTTTCATTTGTATCTTTCTTTCACAAACCTTCATGAGGTCTGCTACTATTCATTCATTTTGGTGTCATTATTTTCTAGAAAATGAAGCAGGAGTGATTTACAGGGTGACTGAAGGCTCAGGCTTGTAGCCTTCCTCACAGTTTTCCCCAGCCTGCTGTATGGGTATATATAGATCATTCTGACACATTTTACAAGGCTAGGTGCTTGTTTATTAACACCCTGTTTAGAATTTCTCTGTAATACTTCTCTAGGAAGAATTAATTAATTTTATTTTTTATTATTAGCACAGAAAGATTGCATTAAAAATTTGCTACTGCTTTTAAATGTCCTTAAATTTGTTCCTTGTTTATCTGAAGAGGTAGAACAAAGATGAGTAAGCTAATTGTCATGCAGCTAAGTAAATCATGTTGCTTTTGCAAACAACCTAACAATTCATCATACTTTGGTGTTTTACTTATAGTTGAAAAATAAAGTTCTCGACATCTGATAGTTGTAAATCATTGTTGCTCTTCCAGAGGGGGATTTTAGTTATAGCCATTAATTATTTTAAAAATCAATGGAAATAAAGTTATTTGAAAATGTTGTACACACATGATCTTCACCTCACTACACAAAGAGCAGTTTATTGTGAGTGGAAACAATTGCTACCTCCACAGACACACTCAGTTTTTAATTTATTTAAGATCAGAAGGATCAGTAGGCTTTTAACATAAAAATTGAAGTGTTACATTCCCACTAGATGCACAAATACAGAATTAACAATTACTCCAAATGACTATTTGGAGATGGCAATGGCAACCCACTCCAGTACTCTTGCCTGGAAAATTCCATGGATGGAGGAGCCTGGTGGGCTGCAGTCCGTCCATGGAGTTGTGAACAATTGGACACGACTGAGTGACTTCACTTTCATCTTTCACTTTCACGCACTGAAGAAGGAAATGGCAACCCACTCCAGTGTTCTTGCCTGGAGAATCCCAGGGAACATTGAAACCTGGTGGGCTGCTGTCTGTGGGGTCACACAGAGTTGGACATGACTGAAGCAACATAGCAGCAGCAGCAGCAATCAAATGACTATTAACTTGATAAAGTCGTTTAGATTCAAGAATAAATTAAAATCATTAGTAATCACTAGACTTTCTCCAGCAATAAAATTTTGGAATTTGAGTACTGACTGAATATATCTTAGTGCATACTAGGCCAGTGTACCTAATTTCTCAAAATAAAATATTTATTGATAGATATAAGGTGAGCAGAAATACTTGGAGTCCTTTTTAAAATATACTTTTTCTTTGTTTTGTTAAGATATTGAACTAAAAAGAAAGAGGTAATTTTAAACATAACTGTATATTTAACTCCTGTAGCATTTTGCTCTCTATTTTATGATTTTAATGGTTTGTCAGAATTCCTGATTTCTAAATCAGATCCCTTATGATTATACACTGGAAGTGAGAAATAGATTTAAGGGCCTAGATCTGATAGATAGAGTGCCTGATGAACTATGGAATGAGATTCATGACATTGTACAGGAGACAGGGATCAAGACCATCCCCATGGTAAAGAAATGCAAAAAAGCTAAATGGCTGTCTGGGGGAGGCCTTACAAATAGCTGTGAAAAGAAGAGAAG
>SJXQ01009212.1:124499-163792 GCA_006408695.1 Aepyceros melampus | reverse complement strand
ATCCATCCTAAAGGAGATCAGCCCTGGGTGTTCTTTGGAAGAACTGATGCTAAAGCTGAAACTCCAATACTTAGGCCACGTCATGTAAAGAGTTGACTCATTGGAAGAGACTCTGATGCTGGGAGGGATTGGAGGCAGGACAAGAAAGGGATGACAGAGGATGAGATGGCTGGATGACATCACTGACTTGATGCGCATGAGTTTGGGCAAACTCCAGGAGTCAATGATGGACAGGGAGACCTGGCGTGCTGCAATTCATGGGGTTGCAAAGAGTTGGACATGACTGAGCGAATGAACTGAACTGAACTGAACTGAAATAGAGCCTTTTTGAATAAAAGCAGTGTCCACACCTCTGAAAGGAAGATTGCCTTATGATAGGGGATGTGGCATTTTGGACAAGTTAAGTGTTTGCAATTCCTAGCATGAAAACAGAAGGAAATGAGTTTTTAAAAAGAGTTTGCACACTCTAGTTTGAAAATGTTCCAAAGCAAAACTTATTTGGATGAGAAAAAAAAAAAAAACATAAAAAATTGGTCATTGGCTATGTTTTCAGAGCACCAGGGAAAAGATCATGAGGGTTTTTTAAATTCATCCATCTTTACAGTTATGAAAAGACAGAGAATAAAGGGTGCAGAACAGCTGATAAATGCAGGAGGTTATGGCTTGTTTTCAGGGGTTGTATGAAAGGTGGGCGATACTAGGTCTTTTTTTTTGGCAATTACTTCTTTTTGAATTGAAGTATAGTTGATGTATAATATCATATAAGTTAAAGGTATACAATATAATGATTCATGAATTTTAAAGGTTGTATTCCTTTTATAGTTATTATAAAATAATGACTATATTTACCATGTTCTGCAATATGCCCTTGTGACTTGCTTTATACATAAGAGCTTGTGTTTTTAACCCCCTGCCTCGATCTTGCCCCTTTTCGCTCCTCCTCGCACTAGTAATCCCTAGTGTGTTCTCTATATCTGATTAACTTATTTTTTGTTTAGTCACTAGCCTGTTGTATTCTTTAGTCCTACATATAAGTGATGCCACTTATCTAAACTGAACTGATAAATGATGTCATATGATGTAGTTTTACATTATATAGATTCAATTCCGTTCAGTTCAGTCTCTCAGTCATGCTCAACTCTTTGTGACTCCATGAACTGCAGCACACCAGGCCTCCCTGTCCATCGCCAATTCCCAGAGTTTACTTAAACTCATGTCCATTGAGTCATTGATGCCATCAAACTATCTGTCGTCCCCTACTCTTCCTGCCTTCAATCTTTCCCAGCTTCAGTCTTTTCTAATGAGTCAGTTCTTCCCATCAAGTGGCCAAAGTACTGGAGTTTCAGCTTCAGCATCAGTCCTTTAAGTGAATATTCAGAACTGATTTCCTTTAGAATGGACTGGTTGGCTCTCTTTGCAGTCCAAGGGGCTGTCAAGGGTCTTATCCATTACCACAGTTCAAAAGCATCAATTCTTCTGAGCTCAGCTTTCAGGACAGTCCAACTCTCACATCCATACATGACTACTGAAAAAAAACATTGCCTTGACTAGATGGATCTTTGCTGGCAAAGTAATGTCTTTGTTTTTGAATATGTTGTCTAGTTTGGCCATAGATTTTCTTCCAAGGAGCAAGAGTCTTTTGATTACTTGGCTGCCAGCACCATATGCAGTGACTTTGGAGCCCCCCAAAATAATGTCTCCCACTGTTTCCATAATTTCCTCATCTATTTGCCATGAATTGATGAGACTAGATGACATGAATTGATGGGACTAGATGCCATGATTTTAGTTTTCTGAATGCTGAGTTTTAAGTCAACTTTTTCACTCTCCTCTTTCAGTTTCATCAAGAGGCTCTTTAGTTCTTCTTCACCTTCTGTCATAAAAGTGGTGTCATCTGTGTATCTGAGGTTATTGATATTTCTCCTAGCAATCTTGATTCCAGCTTGTGCTTCATCCAACCTGGTACTTTGCATGATGTACTCTGCATATAAATTAAACAAGCAGGGTGACAATATACAGCCTTGACATACTCTTTTCCTGATTTGCACCGGGTCTGTTGTTCCATGTTCCGTTCTAACTGTTGCTTCTTGACTTGCATACAGATTTCTCAGGAGGCAGGTAAGGTAGTCTGTTATTCCTATCTCTTTAAGAATTTTTCATTGTTTGTTGTTGATCCACACAGTCAAAGGTTTTGGCATAGTCAATAAAGCAGAAATAGATGTTTTTCTGGAACTCTCTTGCTTTTTCTATGATCCAGTGGATGTTGGCAATTTGATCTCTGGTTCCTGTGCCTTTTCTAAATCCAGCTTGAACATCTGGAAGTTCACGGTTCACATACTGTTGAAGCCTGGCTTGGAGAATTTTGAGCATTACTCAGCATGTGAGATGAGTGCAATTGTGCAGTAGTTTGAGCATTCTTTGGCATTGCTTTTCTTTGGGATTGAAATGAAAACTGACTTTTTCCAGTCCTGTGGCCACTGTTGAGTTTTCCAAATTTGCTGGCATATTGAGTGCAGCACTTTCATAGCATCATCTTTTAGGATTTGAAACAGCTCAGCTGGAATTCCATCAGCTCCACTAGCTTTGTTCGTAGTGATGCTTCCTAAGGCCCACTTGACTTCACATTCCAGATGTCTGGCTCTAGGTGAGTGATCACACCATTGTGGTTATCTGGGTCATGCAGATATATTTTGTATAGTTCTTTTGTGTATTCTTGCCACCTCTTCTTAATATTTTCCACTTCTGTTAGGTCCATACCATTTCTGTCCTTTATTGTTCTGATTTTTGAGTGAAATAATCTCTTGGTGTCTCTAATTTTCTTGACGATATCTCTAGTCTTTCCCATTCTGTTTTTTTCCTCTATTTTTTGCATTGATCACTGAGGAAGGCTTTCTTCTCTCTCCTTGCTCTTCTTTGGAACTCTACATTCAAATAGGTCTATCTTTCCTTTTCTCCTTTGCCTTTTGCTTCTCTTCTTTTCTCAGCTCTTTGTAAGGCCTAGTTGGGCACAGTGACCTAGACAGGGACCAGTCACAGAGATGGTGATACTGCCCAGGTGTCAGACTTCCCTCACTTCATTCATTTATGGTCCATTTTTGAAAATTTTTCATTATATGATAATATTCACCCCATAGAGAGTTTGGAATTATAAATCTTGTGCCTTTTGCTTCTCTTCTTTTCTCAGCTCTTTGTAAGGCCTAGTTGGGCACAGTGACCTAGACAGGGACCAGTCACAGAGATGGTGATACTGCCCAGGTGTCAGACTTGCCCTCACTTCATTCATTTATGGTCCATTTTTGAAAATTTTTCATTATATGATAATATTCACCCCATAGAGAGTTTGGAATTATAAATCTTGATGCAGTATTTTTTGAGATCTTTTCGAAAGCTTAAAAGTCAAGCTTAGTTTTCATGAATGCAAGTATTGTGCATGCAACAGATCACAACCAGATTGTCTCTGAATCTTTGTAGTAGCTTTAAGACAGCATTTCTGTCTTTATCTTTCCCTATTGCTCACCTCCCATAGCTAGAGTAATCCCTCTGTAGGTATTTAAAAACAAACACAAAAAACCAAACCCACACTTTAGTATTTAACATATTTCAGAATTCTTGTCTATTCTCATTAGATTAACTATTAGACAATTGAGAGAGGATACGGAAATAAGTGACCTCATAAGAGCTCATATTAAAATAAAATTAAATTTTTCCTCATATGCATTCTGTTCGATGCAGGAGGGGATGACTAGGAAAAGCACTACAGAGTTACTGTCTTATAGAACATTATATTTAATAATAAATTTGCCAGGATGGTTGGATACAAATTCCACCTACATCACTCATGGTGCCATCTTGGGTAAGTTACACAGGCACTTGCCACTTCTGTTGAGATAAGTGCAATCTGCTGATAAGGACACAGTCCTCTCCAGGTGGCTGCAGAATTAAATTGGAATGTAGGATCAAATGTTCAGCTTGAAATTAGGGGCTTAACAAACAACAGCAAGGTGCATTTTACATCTTACATTTATGAACTTTAATTCTTATTTCCATACAGCTTGTATTTCATTACATTCAAGGCATACTGTGTTAGAAAAAGTTCTGAATCCACTTCTTGAAACTGTGGAAAAATTAGTTTCAGAAATGTGTTATGAAAGTGTGTCAAGATCTTACTGTTACTACTGTCCATGGGGGGTAGCTTTAACTTTATGAAGTAATGCTTCATAAAGGGGGCTGCACCTTTCCCATATTGGCTCTGAAGTTAAGGAGGAAGCCTCTAATGGAGGAGGCTGGAGATGCTGAACCTCAGCTTGGCCTGTTTTTCCCCTGGACTGCTACTATGATGGGCTTTTAACCTTTCTGTATCCAGGACATCTGTTTCGGATTTTCTTCCAGTACACAGGGTGAGGATGCCCTGTCTCTGTGGAGTCATCTGCTCTTCCTAAGTGTATCCACGCCCATAAACTCCTGGCAGGTAAGTACTGAGATTAGCTTTAACTTTATGAAGTAATGCTTCATAAAGGGGGCTGCACCTTTCCCATATTGGCTCTGAAGTTAAGGAGGAAGCCTCTAATGGAGGAGGCTGGAGATGCTGAACCTCAGCTTGGCCTGTTTTTCCCCTGGACTGCTACTATGATGGGCTTTTAACCTTTCTGTATCCAGGACATCTGTTTCGGATTTTCTTCCAGTACACAGGGTGAGGATGCCCTGTCTCTGTGGAGTCATCTGCTCTTCCTAAGTGTATCCACGCCCATAAACTCCTGGCAGGTAAGTACTGAGAGGGCCACTGGGTATCCCTCTTTGCTTTATTAGTAGAAGAACTAGGAAGGGGCATGAATTTCCTGAAGACAAACCTACATTAGGTGGTGGAGTAGAGGACACAACTGTCTCTACATGTGAGTCCAGTATCTTCTCCATCATACCATGTAGGCTATTCATTCATTCATTTACCAATTTCAAACTGAGCTCCCAAAGTACAATACAATGTGGGATATAACCCCACATTGTCCAACACTGCCTTGACTCTGAAATCTTAACTCCATATATGTCGTCAGTTGCACGCTAGGGATCCCCATTCCCTTCCTGAGCCTGCCATGTGCCATGTGCTGGATAACTGACAAGATGAGAAAACCAAGGCATCTGGCCACGTACACACCTTTTGGTTCCTCCCATCCAGAAACAGCATGCTTATGCTCTGAGTGCCCTCCTCTCCCCAGTGCATAGCATCTTGCACGGACTATCACTCAAGCTTCCCCCCTCTGCCAGCCCCACTCTTTGGCAGAGGCTGGACTCACAGCCCAAGCTGGGCCAGACACTCTTCTGTATTTAAAACTTGAACACCACAAGTTATAGTGTAAATAAACTATACTCCAATAAATTTTAAAAAAAGTATTATAAGCACTGGACTGAGTAGGATTTGGGCACATTTCAATAAAGACTGATCAAATTAGCTTGAGCCTCCCAATTTCCAGGAACCCCAATTTTCCCCCAGACAGGTAAATGCTATCCCAGATAAATATACAATGTAAGCAAAAATTTGCTTGCTATGCAAACTCAAATATAGGGGATGCATAGAAATCCCCTAGCTACCAATTCTGTTACTGCCCTCAAACTTCCTTTACATAAAAAAGACTCATTATACATAAATAGCAGTTACTAATACAACTAACTTGGGAGTAAGTTTGTCTATTATTCTCCTACCATTTTAAAGTATTTCTCAAAGAAAAGTTTTATATTTTCCATTATATGTTTATTATCTTTAAATCNAAATGGACAAATAAGCAAATCTCTCACAGAGGTTAGTCGCTTATATTAATTCTTAATAGTATAAATTTCTTGAGTTAATAGCATGTTAATTTATAATATGTCTTGAAAAAAAATTAGATGTCCAAAGTGATATAATGTTATAGTTGCTGATTAATTTGTGTCAGTGAGAAGTTTATAAATATTTCAAGTATTTAAAAAAATTGATGATAAAAACTGACACAAAGAAAGAAAATATAAACATTCCAGGATGTCTGGTACCAATGTTCACTGCAGCACTATTTACAATAGCCAGGACTTGGAAACAACCTAAATGTCCATTGAGAGATTAATGGATAAAGGAATTACAGTACACATATACCATGGAATATTACATAGCCATATAAAGAAGTGAAACTGAGTCATTTGCAGTAATGTGGATGAATCTAGAGTCTGCCATTCAGAGTGACATAAGTCAGAAAGAGAAAACAAATATGAACACACACACACACACACACACACACACACATATATATGGAATCTAGACAAATGGTACTGATGAATCTATTTGCAGGGCAGGAATAAAGATGAAGATGTGGAGGAGACTTGTGGATATAGTGGAGGAAGGAGAAGACAAGACAAATTGAGAGAGTAGCATTTATATATATATATATATATATATATTCATGTATAAAACAGATAGCTAGTGGAAAGCTGCTGTGTAACACAGGGAAGTCAGTATGGTGCTCAGTGATAATCTAGAGGGGTTGGATGAGGAGGGCAGCGGGAGGGAGAGAACAGATATATATAGCTGATTAACATTGTACAGCAGAAACTAATACAACATTCTAAGGCAAGTGTCCTTCAATTTAAAAAAAAATTTCCCATGATAAATAATAATGGAAAAGACTATTTAAAAAGAATGTATATTTAGGTATAACTGAATCACTATGCTCTATATGGAGAAGGAAATGGCAACCCACTTCGTATTCTTGCCTGGAGAATCCCATGGACAGAGGAACCTGGCAGGCTGTAGTCTATAGGGTTGTGGAGAGTCTGACACGAATGAGTGACTAACATATACATGCTCTATATAGGAATTAAGAACATTATAAATCAATTATACTTCAGTAAAAATAAATAAATTTTAAAAATAAAAAAAGAAAGAAAACATAAAGTATGGTAAAACATTTTTTTATATGAGAATTTTTGGTAGTAATATTGATGCATTTTCCAATCAATAAGTGGTTTTAAAAATAAATTTCAAAATAGATCCTCTAATACTTTATTGTTTGTGGATGTGAGTCAGTATAGAGCAGCATGTAAGTGGTATAGAATCTCTAGTCAGAAATCCCAAAGTTGGAGATCTGGTTCTATCATTTGCTGATTACCTGTGCACCAGGTAATCACTTAGGACACTTATTTGACTCCTCTGTGCTTGTTTCTGTAATTGTGAAAATTTATGCCTTTGAGCTATGGTTCTGAAAAAGACTCGCGAGAGTCCCTCAGACAACAAAGAGATCAAACCAGTTAATCTTCAGGGAAATCAATCCTGAACACTCATTGGAAGAACTGATGCTGAAGTTGAAATTCTGGTAATTTGGCCATCTGATGTGAACAGCTGACTCACTGGAAAAGTCCCTGATTCTGGGAAAGAATGACATCAGAGTCCGCAGAGGGCATCATTGGATGAGATGGCTGGATGGCAAGCCAATGTGATGGAGATGAACTTGGGCAAACTTCGGGAGATGATGAGGGACAGAAAGGCCTGGCATGCTGTAGTCCATGGGGTAACAAAGAGTCAGACATAACTGGGCGACTGAACAACAACAACAGAATACCATCAGTACTTAATTTAAGTACCTTTGCTGTAAGAATTAAGTATGACACTTTACATGAATATCCAGTTAACTCAAGTCTATATCCAGTTAATACCTGTTTTTTATTTTTATTACACTATCACATTTAGAGTGACAGTATTTTATTTCCCATGGCTTCCATTGATCTTCTAATAGTATTTTTTTTAATGATGAGAAATGTAAGTGACCACTTGTCTTTAGTTTTTAAGATGTCACTGAATTTTATTGCATAGAATTCCACATTTTATTAAATCAGTATTTTAAAAGTATTGCTACATGGAGAAATATGTTATCAGAGCATTCATTACCAAGGCCAGATCTAAGAAATGTCTTTTGAACTTTCTATTTTTACAGATGAAATAGATATGAACAAGTGAAGTCATTTCCTTGAGTCCCTATTTAACTTGTGGAACCTCAGTTTCTGCCACAAATCCAGCATTTATTCAGCTGAACTTATTCAACATTCACTATTTCATTCATTTATTCATTCAACCAACAAACACGTATCAACACTAGTAATACTGGGTATCAGACATCCAGCTATAGCTCTCTGATGCTTGTTGACAATACAGTGAATAAAGTGCAAATGTAAAAGTCATAAAATAACTAATATTTATAATATGCTTATATAAAGCTTATTGATGTTAAAGAATATTTAATATCAACCTGAACTTCACAGAAATAGTAAAAGATAAGAAAAGTTTTTCCAGTGTTCATGTATAAATGTGAGAGTTGGACTGTGAAGAAAGCTGAGCACCGAAGAATTGATGCTTTTAAACTATGGTGTTGGAGAAGACTCTTGAGAGTTCCTTGGACTGCAAGGAGATCCAACCAGTCTATTCTGAAGGAGATCAGCCCTGGGATTTCTTTGGAAGCAATGATGCTGAAGCTAAAACTCCAGTACTTTGGCCACCTCATGCGAAGAGTTGACTCACTGGAAAAGACTCTGATACTGGGAGGGATTGGGGGCAGGAGGAGAAGGGGATGACAGAGGATGAGATGGCTGGATGGCATCACTGACTCGATGAACGCAAATTTGAATGAACTCCAGGGGTTGGTGATGGACAGGGAGGCCTGGCATGCTGCAATTCATGGGGACACAAAGAGTCGGACACTACTGAGTGACTGAACTGAACTGAACTGAAGAAAAGTTTTAAAGACAATAAGGATGATGTGCTGTGTTACTTTCACATAAGAAGGAGAGGACCAGGTAAGAGAATTGCTATGTTGCAACTAGCTGTAATCAGCTTGCTACCTATAATAGCAAGAATGAAGGCTCTAATTTTTCCTTATATTAATTTCCATTGGGTGAGCCATGGAGAATCCAACATGTTATTCCTCCCCATTTTACTGTTTGCTTGCATAAAGTTATACAGTAGAACCAATGTATGTTCATGGACTTATCAGTACTGACATTAAGAAAGCTGATTGTTAGCCAGGACATAGAAGCAACATAAATGTCCATCAACAGAGGAATGGTACATATATATATTGGAATATTACTCAGCTGTAAAAAGGATGAAATAATGTAATTTTCAGCAACATGGATGGACCTAGAAATTGTCATACTAATTGAAGTAAACTAGACAGAGAAAGACAAGTATCCTATGATATCACTTACATGTGGAATCTATAAAAAGGATACAAATGAACTTATCTACAAAGCAGAAATAGAGTCAAAGATATAGAAAACAAACTTATATTTACCAAAGTGTAAGTGAGAGAGGTATATACTGAAAGACAGATTGACAAATACACACTATTATATATAAACTAGATGACTAATAAGGAACTGTATAGTACATGGGACTCTACTCAATACTCTGTATTGACCTCTATGGGAAAAGAGCCTAAAAAAGAGTGGATATATGTATAACTGAATCGCCTTCCTGTACATCTGAAACTAACACAACATTATAAATAACAACATTGTAAATACTCCAATAAAAATGAATAAAAATTAAGAATTGCCTCTTTCCATAAAAAACATCTCCATGTCAGATTTATTTTGATTAGTGAGCACATGTACTAAGGTAAATCTTTCATAAAAGCAAAGTGGCTTAAAATGAACTTAAAAAAAAAAAAAAGAGAGAGAGTGTACCTGAATACTCATATAAGAAGAAAGGATTATCACTAAGGATTTGCGCCCACACCACCCTAGTAAAGTAAAACCAGCCCTATCACATCTTCCATCACAGACTGTGTGCCTTTTTAAATAATTTCTCTACTCGTTTACTTTCTTTCTTTCACATCCAAACAGCATGACTTCTTATGTCTATTAATTGTGATTCAGGGAATTCTCAGCATCTAGCCCAGCAAAAGTCAATTACTTTTTATTGCTTCCCCCCTTTCAGGCTACCACCACCTTCATTAGCCATGGTAACAGTCTTTTTGCCAAATTTGAATAATTTTTTATTCAAATTTCTAAAAGTTGGAGTGCTTCAGGGATTACCTCTTGAATTTCTTCTCTATCTATACTTACTCTTGGGTGAGCTCTCCCATTTCTATGGGTTTAAGGATAACCAATTGGATGGAGGCTCTGAATTTATAACTCTTTGTCAGATATCTTTTCTGAATTTCAGACTCATCTGCCCAACTTCTTTGCTATCATCTACAAAAACCTATTTAGCATCTCTGCTGCTGCTAAATCACTTTAGTCGTGTCCGATCCTGTGCGACCCCATAGATGGCAGCCCACCAGGCTCTCCCATCCCTGGGATTCTCCAGGCAAGAACACTGGAGTGGGTTGCCATTTTCTTTTCCAATGCATTAAAGTGAAAAGTGAAAGTGAAGTCGTTCAGTTGTGTTTGACTCTTTGCGACCACATGGATTGCAGCCTACCAGGCTCCCCGTCCATGGGATTTTCCAGGCAAGAGTACTGGAGTGGGTTGCCATTGCCTTCTCTGCTTAGCATCTCTACATAGATATATAACAGACGACTCAAATTTACTTGTCTAAATCTGAGTCACCCCTACAATGATGCAGGACAAGAACAAATCAAATAATCTATGGCTTGCTCTAGCTAATTACATTTGAAAGGAAACACTCCTGTTCACACTTTTCATGGAGCCCTTGGTGTTTAACCAAAATAATAAATTTTAAAACTGAATTTTAACTATGTTTAAAAAAAAAAGTAAGGTAAAGTTTCCTATGACCCTACATGCTGCTGCTGCTGCTAAGTCGCTTCAGTTGTGGCTGACTCTGTGCGACCCCATAGACAGCAGCCCACCAGCTTCCCCTGTCCCTGGGATTCTCCAGGCAAGAACACTGGAGTGGGTTGCCATTTCCTTCTCCAATGCATGAAAGTGAAAAGTGAAAGTGAAGTCACTCAGTCATGTCTGACTTTTTGTGACCCCACGGACTGCAGCCTCCCAGGTCCTCCGTCCGTGGGATTTTCCAGGCAAGGGTATTGGAGTGGGGTGCCATTGCCTTCTCTGATGACTCTACATACTGCTGAACATATACAACCCATTCTCCTTGTGGCAATTAGAATTATTCTTTAAAAAGCAAATCAAGCCACTCAGGATAGGAATCCTGTGTGCATTGCTTACCATATAGCTTCCCCTGTCCCTGGGATTCTCCAGGCAAGAACACTGGAGTGGGTTGCCATTTCCTTCTCCAATGCATGAAAGTGAAAAGTGAAAGTGAAGTCACTCAGTCATGTCTGACTTTTTGTGACCCCACGGACTGCAGCCTCCCAGGCTCCTCCGTCCGTGGGATTTTCCAGGCAAGGGTACTGGAGTGGGGTGCCATTGCCTTCTCTGATGACTCTACACACTGCTGAACATATACAACCCATTCTCCTTGTGGCAATTAGAATTATTCTTTAAAAAGCAAATCAAGCCACTCAGGATAGGAATCCTGTGTGCATTGCTTACCATAGGTCTTTGATTCAAGACTCAGTAAAAAGAAAACAAACAGCTAAAAACATATGCAAAGATTTGAACATATTCTTCACTGAAGAAGGCACACAGATGGAAAGCAAGCACATGAAATATGCCTAACATTAGTAGTCATCATTGGGGAAATTAAAAAAAAAAAAGACTAAAGTGAGATACCACAACCAACTAAGTTTCATGGCTGAAATTGTTTTATTTTAAACACAAAACAATCAGTATAAGTGTTGGCAGGACATGGAAAAGAGGAAACCCTCATCCACTGTTGGTGGGAATACATAATTCTTTAGCTACTTTGGAAAATAATGTGATAGTTTCTTAAAAAGTTAAATACACATTTATTATATGACTCAGTCATTCTCAGTTCAGTTCAGTTCAGTTCAATCACTCAGTCTTGTCCAACTCTTTGGAACCCCATGGACCGTAGCATGCCAGGCCTCCCTGTNTTTTTCGCTCTCCTCTTTCACTTTCATCAAGCAGCTCTTTAGTTCTTCTTCACTTTCTGCCATAAGGGTGGTGTCATTGCGTATCTGAAGTTATTGATATTTCTCCCGGCAATCTTGAGTCCAGCTTGTGTTTCATCCAGTCCAGAGTTTCTCATGATGTAATCTGCATATAAATTAAATAAGCAAGGTGACAATATACAGCATTGGCATACTCCTTTCCTGATTTGAAACCAGTCTGTTGTTCCATGTCCAGTTCTAACTGTTACTTCTTGACCTGCATATGGATTTCTCAGGAGGCAGGTCAGGTAGTCTGGTCTTAAAAATTCTTTAAGAATTTTTCACAGATTGTTGTGATCCATACAGTCAAAGGCTTTGGCATAGTGAATAAAGCAGATAGATGTTTTCCTGGAATTTTCTTGCTTTTTTTGATGATCTAACTGATGTTAACAATTCAGTCTCTGGTTCCTCTGCCTTTTCTAAAACCAGCTTGAATATCTGGAAGTTTACAGTTCACATATTGCTGAAGCCTGGTTTGGAGAATTTTGACCATTACTTTACTAGCGTGTGAGATGAGTGTAATTGTGTGGTAGTTTGAGCATTCTTTGGCATTGCTTTTCTNGATGATCTAACTGATGTTAACAATTCAGTCTCTGGTTCCTCTGCCTTTTCTAAAACCAGCTTGAATATCTGGAAGTTTACAGTTCACATATTGCTGAAGCCTGGTTTGGAGAATTTTGACCATTACTTTACTAGCGTGTGAGATGAGTGTAATTGTGTGGTAGTTTGAGCATTCTTTGGCATTGCTTTTCTTTGGGATTGGAATGAAAACTGACCTTTTCCAATCCTGTGGCCACTGCTGTGTTTTCCAAATTTGCTGGCATATTGAGTGCAGCGCTTTCACAACTCATTGTTTAGGATTTGAAATAGCTCAACTGGAATTTTATCACTTGCACTAGCTTTGTTCACAGTGATGCTCTCTAAGGCCCACTTGACTGCATTCCAGGATGTCTGGCTCTAGATGAGTAAGATCACACCATCATGATTATCTGGGTCGTGAAGAACTTTTTTATATAGTTCTTCTGTGTATTCTTGCCACCTCTTGTTGATACCTTTTGCTTCTCTTAGGTCCATACCATTTCTGTCCACATCTTTGCATGAAAATTTCCCTTGGTATCTCTAATTTTCTTGAAGAGATAGTCTTTCCCATTCTATTATTTTCCTCTATTTCTTTGCATTGATTATTGAGGAAGGCTTTCTTACCTCTCCTTGCTGTTCTTTGTAACTCTGCATTCAAATGAGTATATCTTTCCTTTTCTCCTTTGTCTTTCACTTCTCTTCTTTTCGCAGCTATTTGTAAGGCCTCCTCAGACTGCCATTTTGCTTTTTTGCATTTCTTTTTCTTGAGGATGGTCTTGATCCCTGTCTCCTGTACAATGTCACAAATCTCCATCCATAGTTCATGAGGCACTCTGTCTACCAGATATAGTCCCTCAAATCCTTTTCATATATTGCTGAAGCCTGGCTTGGATTATAGGTGTATAATTGTAAGGGATTTTATTTAGGTCATACCTGAATGGTCTAGTGGTTTCCCCTGCTTTCTTCAGTTTAAGTCTGAATTTGGCAATAAGTAATTCATTATCTGAGCCACAGTCAGCTCCAGGTCTTGTTGCTCTTAGGTGTTTTAATCAAGAGAATGAAAGTGTTTGTCCATAGCAAGACTTGTACACAGATATTCATAGTAGCTTTATTTACGATAGCAAAAACCCTGGAAGCGATCAAATTTTTCTTTAACAGATGAGGAACAAACATATTGTGGAACATTTATACAATAGATTATTAGTCATCAACAAAATAGACTGAATTGCTATTGTGACACAACATGGATGACTTTTAAAAAAATTGTGCTCAGTGCACATTTTTTGGTAACATTCCAATTCTATTGCTAGAACGGAATGTCCAAATTCTAGAATATTAAAACTACTCCAGAGACAGAAAATGGAGAGCCTTTTATAGGGTGAGAGTGGTGGGGAGCAGCAGGACGGTGAAACTGCCTAGTGATACAGTACATTGGGAGAAGGTCATGTTAATTGCACTAATTGCAGTAATGGTTTCAGCAGGTCTATACACATGCTACAATGTATACAGTTGTTCACTTTTAACATTTGCAGTTTATAGTATGTCAGTTATACCTCAATAAAGTTGAGAAAATATATACTAGATCAAATCTTACCACTGTTCTGTTCAAAGTTCTCTCTTGCCTTCCCATTGTTTTTTGAATAAAATTTAAAGTTCCTAATTTAGGTTAAAAGGTTCTACATAATCTGGCCCCTGTATCTCCCTCTAGTCTTTCTCCTGGTCCTTAATACATCAGACAGTGCCCTGATCAGAAACACTTACTATTCCTTCAACTGAACACATCTTCCATACAAATCCTCACAAATTATTCCTTACTTAAAAAAAATATTCTCTAGTCAAATGTCACCCCTTCACAGAAGCCTTCCTTCACAACAGCATTTACAGGAATCCCTATAAACTCATGATGTTTCATTGTTGATCCCATTATCCCATCCAACCTATCTCCTTGGCTATTATAACATCTGTATTATGTTAGTTGTTTATTGTCCTTTTCTCCACATGACTAGACAGCTATGGCAGTAGAGAACCTGGATGCTCTGTTCTCTGATACAACTCAATCAAGTGGAACACTGGCTAACATATTATACACTCAATAAATATATATTGATACAGTTACCAAGACAACACAAAATCGTTCTCTGTATGCTATTGTTCTTGTATGTAGCCCTTGTCATTTCTTTAAACTTTTCCTCTCATTTCTTGGATCATTCTTGTGATATGCAGAGGTGTATGTGCTAGGACTGCAATCTTTAAAAAAGCTTGTAGATACTGATCACCACTACATTTCTCACAAAGTGCAAATAATTATGCTGAAATGGGTAGTGATCTATAATATATATTGGGTGTAAGGAAGCCTAAGAAGTATAGGCAAAAAAAAAAATATTTTTTAAAAAGCTAAAAGCTATACAAAAAAATCATAGCAAATTATACTGTTATATCACATCAAGAAATGTAATAAAAAATCCAAAGTACTTAACTAGAATGCTTATATTCTATTACAGTCTACAAATTGTTTTTGCATGTTGTATGAACAAGAAATTGTTTTTCATTACAAACAAAATCTTGCATAAAATGTAGTTTACTTTGTTCATAGCCATTTAACCCTACATCCTTTCTTAGTTTTCTCTCTTAGCACATAAAAATTAAAGGCTCATAAATTTATGAGGAATCTAACACAGTCAGTTGCAAATGATGCAGAAACAAACCATATTTCACACATGTGAGAGGAAAGAAACAAGTGTAAGGTTGTGTCTACATGGCTTTAAATCCCTTCTTCGTAGCTCAGGCACAGAGACAGGGCCATCTTTCATTGAGAGCAAGACAAGACATATCAGGGAACATTTATCTTTGTCTAAGCATTTGTCAATTGGACAAAGTCGGTGGTCATGCTGCTTCAGTGAAGCCACCTCCCAAAACTCACAGCTTTCTTCGGTTGCCTCCTCTGAAATCAATTTAGGATTCCTGGTGGTTTTGTGGGCATGTGTTGAGGGTGTATGGTAGAGCTGTGTGCTTCTCTGAAATCTGCAGGTTGGTCTGCCCTGTAGACCTTGCTGTCAAAGTGATTCAGGTCTTTTTAAATTAAAGTATACTTGGCTTGCAATGTTGTGTTAGTTTCTGCTGTACATCAAGGTGATTCAGTTGGAAATATTCTCACTTTTGGTGCTTCAGAAAAGGCTGAGGGGAGAGACATGGGTCTGTTTTCAAATTGGCCTTAATTAAGTAGCATCAACAGAAAAGTGTCAAAGACATTTGTTGTTCAGTTGCTCAGTCATATCCGACTCTTTGTGACACCCTAGAATGCAGCACACCACGCTTCCATGTCCTCCATTTTTCCCAGAGTTTCCTCAGACTCATGTCCTTTGAATCAATTATAGCATTCAAATCATCTAATCATCTGTTGTCCCCTTCTCCTGCCCTCAATTTTCCCAGCATTGGGTCTTTTCCAATGAGTCAGCTCTTTCCATCACGTGACCAAAGTATGGGAGCTTTAGCTTCAGTATCAGTCCCTCCACTGAATATTCAGGGTTGACTTCCTTTAGGATTAACTGGCTTGATCTCCTTGCTGTCCAAAGGACTCTCAAGGGTTTTCTCCAACACCACAGTTCAAAAGCATCAATTCTTCAGTGTTCAGCCTTTATTATTGTCCATCTCTCACATCTGTGGTGGCTGAAATGATAAAGAATCTGCCTATAATGCAGGAGACCTGAGTTTGATGCCTATAATGCAGGAGACCTTTCCCTGGATTGGGAAGATGCCCTGGAGAAGGGAATGGCACCCCACTCCAGTATTCTTGCCTAGAGAATTCCATGGACAGAGGAGTCTTTGCAGATATACTCTACACAGAATTAAAATAAGCATGGTGACAATATACAGTCTTGATATTATCCTTTCCCAATTTTGAACCAGTCCATGAATCATAAGCCAGAATCAAGATGCCTGGGGAAGTATCAATAAACTCAGATAAACAGAGGACATCACCCTAATGGCAAATAAAATCCGATGGTGTGAAGAACAATATTGCATAGGAACCTGAAATGTTAGGTCCATGAATCAAGGTACTGGAAGTGATCAAACAAGAGAGGGCAAGAATGAATATCGACATTTTAGGAATCAGTGAACTAAAATGGACTGGAATGGGTGAATTTAATTCAGATGACCATTATATATACAACTGTGGACAAGAAGCCTTTAGAAGAAATGGAGTAACCATCATAGTCAATAAAAGAGTCCAAAATGCAGTACTTGGATGCAGTTTCAAAAACGACAGAATTATCTTTATTCATTTCCAAGGCAAACCATTCAATATCTCAGTAATGGAAGTCTATGCCCCAACAAGTAATGCTGAAGAACCTGAAATTGAATGGTTCCATGAAGATTGCAAGACCTTCTAGAAGTAACACCTCCAAAAGATGTCCTTTTGATCATAGGGGACTGGAATGCAAAAGTAGGAAGTCAAAAGATATCTGGATTAACAGGCAAATTTTGCCTTAGTGTACAAAATGAAATGCCCTTAATGTACAAAAGGGCAAAGGCTAACAGTGTTTTACCAAGAGAATGCCCTAGTCATAGCAAACGCCCTTGTCCAACACCACAAGAGACAAACCTACACGTGGACATCACCAGATCAACACTGAAATCAGATTGATTATGTATTCTGCACCCAAAGATCGAGAAGCTCTATACAGTCAGCAAAAATAGACTAGGAGCTGACTGTGCCTCAGAACATGAACTCCTTATTGAAAATTCAGAATTAAATTGAAGAGAGTAGGGAAAACCATGAGACTGTTCAGGTATGACCAAAATAAAATCACTTATGATTATAAAGTGGGAGAGACAAATAGATTCAAGGTTAGATCTGATAGTATCTGAAGTACTGTGGACAGAGGTTCATGATATTGAACAGGAGGAAGCGATCAAGACCATCCCCAAGGGGAAAAAAAAATGCAAAAAGGCAAAATGGTTGTCTGAAGAGGCCTTACAAATAGCTGAGAAGAGAAGAGAAGAGAAGTGAAAGGCAAATGAGAAAAGGAAAGATATGCCTATTTGAATGCAGAGTTTCAGAGAATAGCAAGGAGAGATAAGAAAGCCTTCCTCAGTGATCAATGTGATGAAATAGAGGAAAACACAAGAATGGGAAAGATTAGAGATCTACTCTTTAAAATTAGAGATACCAAGGGAACATTTCATGCAAAGGTGGGCTCAATAAAGGACAGAAATGGTATGGACCTGACAGAAGCAGAAGATATTTAGAATGGGTGGCAAGAATACACAGAAGAACTGTACAAAGAAGATCTTCATGAGGCAGATAACCATGATGGTGTGTTCACTCACCTAGAGCCAGACATCCTGCAATGTGAAGTCAAGAGGGCCCTAGAAAGCATCACTATCAACAAAACTAGTGGAGGTGATGGAATTCCAGTTGAGCTATTTCAAATCCTAAAAGATGATGCTGTGAAAGTGCTGCACTCAATATGTCAGCAAATTTGGAAAACTCAGCAGTGGACACAGAGCTGGAAAAGTCAGTTTTCATTCCAATTCCAAAGAAAGGCAATACCAAAGAATGCTCAAACTACCCACAACTGCACTCATCTCACATGCTAGCAAAGTGATGCTAAAAATTCTCCAAGCTAGACTTAAACAGTACATGAACAGTGAACATTCAGATGTTCAAGCTGGATTTAGACAAGGCAGAAGAACCAGAATCAAATTGCCAACCTCTGTTGGATCATCAGAAAAGCAAGACAGTTCCAGAAAAACATCTATTTCTGCTTTATTGACTATGCCAAAGCCTTTAACTCTGGGGATCACAACAAACTGTGGAAAATTCTTAAAGAGATGAGAATGCCAGACCACCTTACCTGCCTCTTGAAAAACCTATATGCATGTCAAGAGCAGAACCAGACATGGAACAACAGACTGGTTCCTATTTGGGAAAAGAGTATATCAAGGCTGTATATTGTCACCCAATTTATTTAACTTATATGGAGAATACATCATGAAAACCCCAGGGTGGATGAAGCACAAGCTGGAATCAAGATTGCCAGAAGAAATAAATATCAGTAACTTTAGATACGCTGATAACACCATCCTTATGACAGAAAGCAAAGCACAACTAAAGAGACTCTTGATGAAAGTGAAAGAGGAGAGAGTAAAAGTTGGCTTAAGACTCAACACTCAAAAAGCTAAGATCATGGTATCTGGTCCCATCATTTCATGGGAAATAGATGGGGAAACAGTGGAAAGAGTTGATAGACTATATTTTTTGACTGCTCCAAAATCATTGCAGATCGTGACTGCAGCCATGAAATTAAAGGACACTTGATCCTTGGAAGAAAAGTTATGACCAATCTAGACAGCATATTAAAAACAGAGACATTACTTGCCAACAAAGTTCAGTCTTGTCAAAGCTATGGTTTTTCCAGTAGTCATGTATGGCTGTAAGAGTTGGACCGTGAAGGAAGCTGAGTGCTGAAGAATTGATGTTTTTGAACTGTGGTGTTGGAGAAGACTCTTGAGAGTCCCTTGGACTGCAAAGAGAACCAGTCAATTGTAAGGAAAATGAATCCTGAATATTCATTGGAAGGACTGATACTAAAGTTGAAACTTCAACACTTGGGCCACCTGATGTAAAGAACTGACTCATTGGAAAAGACCCTGATGCTGGGAAAATTTGATTGCAGGAGGAGAAGGGGGCGATGAAGGATGAGATGGTTGGATGGCATCGCTGACTAGATGGACATGAGTTTGAGCAAGCTTTGGGAGTTGGTTCTGGACAAGGAAGCCTGGTGTGCTGCAGTCCACGATGTTGCAAAGATTCAGGCGCAACTGTGCAACTGAACTGATTGGAACTTAGGCCCTCAAAATGAACATATTGCACAAGTTTCCACCAGAGGACCACAACTTTCTTTGGGGTTTTGTAGGACAAAGCTGAATGCTTATGGGTCTGGGGTTTTGTTCAAGTCTTATCTGATCCCAAAGAATTTTTAGCATCAAGGAGCTTTTGCATATTTTTTCAAGACTATTTTCATCATGTAGTATTGCCTTTTATGTAATATGACACATGAGAACATATGTTTGCAGCAAAAGCATCTTCAAATTGAGAAGTATTGTATTATCAGCTACCTGGTACATTCAGATTAGACACCAAAACATTCCTCAGATGTCTTTATGTACCTGATAAAGGGCTATTTTTTCTTATTCAAAATGGCATTTTAAAGAGTGCTTCATGGCAGGTGATTAACATTTTCCAAACTGCAGTTCTCACAAATGCAAAGCAGAACAGACTTCGGCTCAGGATTTAGCCTGAGAAAAACATTTCACTACCATAAACACAAAACTACTGCTGGGTAAGTCACTCATGAAACTTAAAACCTGAAGCATATTTTTAAATTATGAGTTGCTTCAAACATCATAAATATTCTTGATTCTCAAGCACAGTAACTATCCTCTACCTCCTTTCTAACTAATTTCTAGTTGAAATATCAGGTGTGGCTGAGAATCCATGGATGAAAACAGGAAACAAAATCTGTTTTGTCTATGATTGAAATTTTAAAAGAATTTTTTTTGTCAAATGCTTTTTAGGCTAGTGACATTTGCTTTTTGGAAGAAAATATTAGTTTGTCACAAAAATCAAACAAATATTACACAAAATTGAATTTGATAGTATTTCAATTTTCATTTCTTTTCTCTAAAAGAGTTTACATGTGGAATAAATATTTATTTGGATCTCATATTACAACCCTGTACAAACATTGAATTGCAAATAGATTTTATATTAACCTCCATGTGTACCCTTAAGACCCTTGGCAGGGTGAACACTGGTCAGATTATATGCACTGAAATATAAGGACAGCTAGACAAATACAAATCATAAAAGGAGACAGCAGACTAGTTCATGGAACAATTGATTATTTGCAAATTATGGAGGATAATTGTTATATATGAGAAAATTTAGTATGATGAAAAGGGTATGTCTTCTCTTGACATTTATACCAAGGAGATTGACAAAATTGTATGTGTGGTAAGAATTACAGAATGGTAATTTCAAAGAACACCAATCTTTAGTAAAAGAACACTAAATTGAAATGTCATGAGCTCAAACCAACCCCCCGCCCCCACCCACACACAGACACACTTTCAAAAGCCTTTAAGAACACTATTTGGTATTTAACAGCTAAATCAGTGTAAGAGACAAACAAAATTCACTAATATGACATTCAGAATAAATTCTCAAGAAAGTTTTCAGTTGTTCAAACTTCATTTGTGAGATAATTCCTACTTCACACTTTCATGTTTAAGATTAAAGTATATTTTCTTTAAAATATGGTCAAAATCATCACTCAGGACTTCACAAACATCTTGTCCTGTGGTTAAAAACTATTTTTCTTGTTAGGCATCTGTCACTGGAGTATAATTCACTCTGATATAGCATTCCACTCAGGTCAGAATACCTGAATGGTGGTAAAAGAAATAATAAATTATAATCCCACTAATTGTTGCAATTGTTTTTTGCCATTTAATTACCAACATGTAAATTACCTGCTCATTACAGGCAGACTGCATGATTGACCTGTCCTTGACTCATAGTCATTCGAAGTCGAAGACTTGATGAACGCACATCAGCCAAAAGAGCTCAGTTTTAGCCCCTGATAGAGATGGATGGCGTTGTAAAAACTGCCTCGCTGCGCCCACAGTCTGCTTCCCACCAGGTGACTGTGCTCTCATCTGCCGTCTGCAGTGCAGAGCACGTTTGTCTGTATTCCCACCATTACCTGGTTTGGCCCAAGATAGGTCTGTGTCACTGATGCAGGCAGAGGATAGAAGGTTTGTGGATCACAGACAAGGACAGTTTCTTCCTTGGAGTCAGAGTACCAGCATTTGTGCTGGTTATATTTGCTAAATCACTTTAGTCATGTCCAGCTCTTTGTGACCCTATGGACTATAGTCCACAGTAGATTGCCAGTTTACCCTGGGCAAGGTGGAGAGAGCCACAGATGTCTACACTCTGTGGGATGTATAGCAGGAGAACAACCCTGAGCTTGAATCGATTTTAATGGCCAGAAAACATGCCTGCTCTGTGCTGTGGAGGGAGACAGAATCCCCATTCCAAGGCTCTTCCTATTATCTTCCTGTCATCCTTGGAAAGACAGGGTGATCATAGTGCCTCTCCTAGCAAGATGTACTGGAATACAAGAGACTCAGGCACACTCACATTCCAACACTGATTTAACTTGATGAGACACATTTTCGTTGTCTTTCCTGAATAGGGAAAAAGTAGAAGGAAGAAACTCTAAAGTAGGCATTTCACAAAACGCGGTATCTTGTTACACAAGAGCTACCAGAAGACACATGATAACAAAGAAAAGGAGATTCTATGTCATCTACTGCAAAAAGTCTTGCCATTTCTAACAAGTGACACTTGTCAGTGGGGACCCTCCCGTCTGCCACTTAGACCCTTGACCTTCTGTGGACTGTCTTCTATTTTTTCTTCTTCTCTGTGTTATTCTTTTATCTACCACGCTTCATAGAGCAGAGGGTGTGGTGTAGAACACACTTCCTGTGGGCCAGAAGACTGGCTTTTAAACTCAGTTCTGCATATTAGTTACTTGACCTTGGTTAGTCATTCAAAATTTCTGGGTCTCAGTCTCATTCTATGCAAAATGAAGAGTCAAATTTCTAGCACTGTTCTATTATCTCAACTATTCTTTTATATGTGATTTCATGGTTTAATTGCTCAGGATTGTTACTTTGTGTGTATTCGTGTGTGTGTGTGTGTGTGTGTGTGTTTGTGTTTGACGGAGTAGAGAAAAGAAGATAAGGGGGAGGGGAGAGAGAGATTAATTTGCCCTTAATGTCACCAGTTTAAGAGACTGGTGACATTAATTTGTTCCCTAAGGAAATGCAAATATTAATTCATTTACTGATTTATTTCGTATACAGTGTATTTTAGGGAAATTAAAATGGAAGTAGTCTTTCTCAGGATCCGATGTAGGGAGCCTCTGACTGACTTCCGATTTTGCCTGGATCCTGCCTAGACTATGTGCCTGCCTGCAAGCACACCAGTTGTTACCAGCAATGCAAGTGCCATCTTAGATAAGCTGGGGAGTGAGACTTCAAATTTCCTGAGCCCCTCAAGCCCCGGAGGAGGCCTGGTCAGCTCTCTGGGGTCTGAAAATTCTTGTGACTTACAAGGTGAAATAAACAATATGTTGCATTTTTGTGCTCAAACTGATATCAGTTTTCCGGCTTGAGATTACAAGTGGGAGCCTCCAAAATTTAAGTTTCACCCATGGGGTGGATGCACCACCCATGACCCTTTCCCAGTTGGAACTCCAGATTGCTTTTGCATGGAATTTCCCAAAGCTGTCCAAATCTGGGGGTAGGTTTCAGCCCAATTTGATGATGTACACATTTTTTACTTGGAGAAGGAAAATGGCAACCCACTCCAGTATGCTTCCTGGAAAATCCCATGGAAAGAGGACCCTGGCAGTCCATGGGGTCACAAAAATTCACAGTTTATCGACTAAACAACAACAATAGCAACACTGTTACTTAGGGCTTCCTTGGTGGCTCACTTGGTAAAGAATCTGCCTGCAATGCAGGAGACCCTGGTCTGATCCTTGAGTCAGGAAGATCCCCTGCAGAAGGAAAGGGCAACCCACTCCAGTATTTTTGCCCAGGAAATTCCATGGATAGAGGAACCTGGCAGGCTACAGTCCATGGGGTCGCAAGAGTTGGACATGACTTAGTGACTAAACCAGGACCACACTGTTACTTCTCTCTTTTGCTTCAGATTCTTCTAATGACTGTATATTGAAATTAAGTAAAAACCCCCGATTAAGAAATTGAAATAGGTTTATTGTGTGTAACAAGTGGTTTATTTTCCTAATGAATCTTTTGAACCTAAGATGAAAGTAAAACTTTCAATGATACAGTGTATCATGAAAAAACAGAAAGTTCAAAGAGGATCTATTTTGCCTGTTCATAATGCTTTACTTTGATCATTTTGATTAATCTTCACAAAATCTCTTGCAGGTGGTTATACCTCCTGTCACCTCTAGAGGATGGAATAAGGATTTGGACCTAAGACATGGATTCAGATTCTGAGTCTGACCTCTAAAACAGTGATCTTAAATAAATTCCATAACTTAAAAAAAAAAAATTGTTTTCTCATTAAAACATCTGAATAATACTCTATATTATGAAGCTCTTCTGAAGATTGTGAATTTTTTGAAATACAGTTAATATACAATGTTATGTTAGTTTCAGATATACTATATAGTGATTTGACATTTGCATACATTATAAAATGATTTCTCCAATAAGTCTAGCAACCATCTGTCCCCATTGGATTTATGAACTGTTTAATGTAAATTACTCTAATACATATTTGATGTAAATAAATAAGAATTTTTTACCTTCCATTAAAAATATTAGGAAACCTGATAATAGGATGTTTAAGAGACTTGCCCAAGGTCCATAGTTGGTTTTCCTCCATGACCTTGCATGTTTCCTAAAGGGATTCTGTCTCACAGGAGATTTGGCCTTTAATAATGGAGAATCGGACTGCAGTATGTTCAGTCTGGCTTTAAGCTTCTCTGATAGCTCCAGCCAACCACCATGGGGCAAGCCAGGTATTCTGGATGGATACATGAGGGTGTTATTTCTACTTATGTCAACAATTTTGTTCATAATAAAATATATATCAAATATCATAACATAAAATTTACCATTCTAACCATTCTAAATGTAACCCAGTGGCTTTAAGCACGTTCACCTTGTTGTACAGTCTACTAATTTTTATCTCATCCTGTCAAGTTTCTATTTTTATATATACTTAAAATCTATATAGTGGATAACAAAGTAGCGTATTCATTTTTGAACTACTTTAAAGATATAAGTACAGTGGATGTGTGCTTACAAAGTTTGTAATGTGGGTGCATGACCCCAAATCCTGGAGATCACAGCTTGTGGAAGTGCTCTTTATGACCCTAGACCAAATCCATCAGTTGACTTGTGCTTTCACTTTACACTCTTCATTCCCATTTCTTTTCTCAGGCTTGCTAAGAACACTGAATGAAGTAAAACAAACATGATAGTTTTTGTTTATTCCCCTGTCTAGCCCTACAGGGGATTAACTTTCTATATCTGATGGATCAGAACACATCACATCACAAGGAAAGGCTGAGACAGAAAAGAAGTGCTGCAATTTCAGCTGCAATTAATTGCACTGTTTCCTGCCTTCCATGCAAATGATTTTAATATCTAAGATGAAATAAGAAGAGAAAGGTCAGCCATAAGCTATAAGGATAATCTGTATCTTAATTACAACCTCTTCTTCTTATAAGAAGCCATACAGTTTACTGAACAGTTCACTTACATTATCCCATTCCATCCTCAACAATTTTGATTTTAAAAATAAGTTCAAATTGATATAGCCACTATGGAGAACAGCATGGAGATTCTTTAAAAAGTTAGGAATAAAACTACCATATGACTCGCAATCCCACTACTGGGCACATACTCTGAGAAAACCAGAATTGAAAGAGACACGTGTAACCCCAATGTTCATTGCAGCACTATTTACAATAGGTGGGCCATGGAAGAAAACTAGATGTCCATCAACAGATGAATGGATAAAGAAGCTGTGGTATATATACACAATGGAATACTATTCAGCCATGAAAGGAACACATTTGAGTCAGTTCTAGTGAAGTGGATGAACCTAAAGCTTGTTATGCAGAGTTAAGAAATTCAGAAAGGGAAAAACAACTATTGTGTATTATATATATATATAATCTAGAAAAATGGTACTGATGAAGCTATTTGCAGGGCAGAAATAGAGATGCAGACATGCAGAACAACCTTGGACACAGCAGGGGATGGAGATGGTGGGATGAATTGAGAGAGGAGCATTGAAACGTATGTGTTACCATACATAAAATAGATAGCTAATGGAAGTTGCTGTATGGGCACAGGGAGCTCAACACGATGTGACAGCCTAGAGGTGTAGGATGGGGTGGAGGTGGGTGAGACGTTCAAGATTAAGGGGACATGTGTACACTTTTGGCTGACTCACATTGTTGTATGGCAGAAGCCAACACAATATTGCAAAGCAATTGTCCTCTAATTAAAAATAAATTTTAAAAAATCACTGAGGGAAAAAAAAAAGCAAGTTCAGTAAAGTCAAGGAAGATAAATAGTTTTCAGCTCACCATACAGTTACTGAGAGCCTGAGAAGAGATGGGAGTCACAATGTTGCATCATTTTTCTGCCTGAATCCTATCTCCCCATTTACAGACCAGCTACAGATCCAGATCTAGGAGCAGATGCTTGAAAAAGGCCTGGGTCCAGACAGCACCCAATATGCTGGGTGGCCAGCAAGAAAATATAGAAGTGATTCTTAAACCTCACTCAGAATCAGCATTATCTGGAAACTCTCATTAAAAATATAAATGCCCTGTACTGTAATGCACAGCATTTTTAATCCATAAATCTAAGGTTCTACTTAGAAATCCATTCCCCAGGTGTTTTTTTTTAGGAGTCAGCTATGAACTGGCTTTTCTATAAATAATATATGCTAAATGATATTTTAAAGCTGACACATGTTTCTAAAGGCTGGAATTAAATACTTCAAAGGGTAGAAACCAGAAAATTGGCATTTGAAGAAACAAAATATTTTCTGAGTATTAACATGGCACATGAAGAACTTTTTAAGTGAAGTTAAATATAAGAAAAGTATGTAGTAGTGTTAAGTCACTCAATCGTGTCCAACTCTTTGTGATCCCATTCTCTTCTCCAGAGGATCTTCCTGACCCAGGGATATCTGTATAAATGAACAGTCTTTAGATTTTGGAAGTGACAAAACTGCACAACTTTTATGTTTTTACTATACATTGCTTACTAATAAAATTAAATTAGTAAGTTGGCCAAAAAGTTCATTCAGATTTTTTAACCTAAGATCTTATGAAAAAATCTGAATAAACTCTTCGGCCAAACTAATAGTAACTCTAAATCAATCCTCAAATAATTAAAATTTTAATTAGTCTCAGTGAAGATATTTGCTGACTCTTGTGCCTCAATAGTTTGAAAAATTTAGACTTTAAGGCATATATGATTGACTCCAGTGACTTCTTTTTAAGATTTAGAGGAGATGAGACCACTCCATGCATGTAGGCATGGGGGCTGAGGTGGGAGTGGGGGGTTCCTTTGAGAATGATGGACGTTCTCTCCATCTAATATGCTGGAGCAGGAAGGATGGAGCATTGTCCAGGGCTTGAGGAAAGAGTTTGGTTTTGGATCCTGAGATGAGAGAACAGGGTCAAACAGGATTCCAGTGAATGGAGAGAAATCATCCCTTGAAACAAAGACAGAGAGAAATTGCCTCACTCTGGGAACACTTATGTCCAATAGGCACTAGAAAAAATATATAATCTTTCCTTAAAGTCATATTTTGATTTTCTTACTTATAACCAATTGCCAAACTCTCAGTAATAAATGCAATAGGCATTGCTCTGCTTTGTAGAAATAGGAAAGACCTACGTTCCCTTTGATGGAAGCAGACTGAGAAATTCAGTCTGATCTCTAGTCACCAGGCTTCATCACCTCATGCATTAACCTCCTGATGTTTCCAGCAACATCTCTGAAACTGTTATGTGGGCATTAGCTGTATGGGGATACTATATGAGAAATTCTCATTTACTCAACTATGCCTGGAGGACAATTGCACTGTATGAATGCAAACAGATGTTGATGGCTTGGGTTGGATAGCTTCAGTTCAGTTCAGTCACTGAGTTGTGTCCGACTCTGCGACCCCATGAATTGCAGCACGCCAGGTCTCCCTGTCCATCACCAACTTCTGGAGTTCACTCAAACTTATGTCCATCAAGTCAGTGATGCCATCCAGGCATCTCATCCTCTGTCGCCCTTTCGCCTCCTACCTTCAATCCCTCCCAGCATCAGAAACTTTTCCAATGAGTCAACTCTTCACATGAGGTGGCCAAAGTATTAGACTTTCAGCTTTAGCATCAGTCCTTCCAAAGAACACCTAGGGCTGATCGCCTTTAGCATGGACTGGTTGGATCTCCTTGCAGTTCAAAGGACTCTCAAGAGTCTTCTCCAACACCACAGTTCAAAAGCATCAATTCTTCAGCACTCAGCTTTCTTTATAGTCCAACTCTCACATCCATACATGACCACTGGAAAAACCATAGCCTTGACTAGATGGACCTTTGTTGCCAAAGTAATGTCTCTGTTTTTGAATATGCTATCTAGATTAGTCATAACTCTTTCAGCTTTAGCATCAGTCCTTCCAAAGAACACCTAGGGCTGATCGCCTTTAGCATGGACTGGTTGGATCTCCTTGCAGTTCAAAGGACTCTCAAGAGTCTTCTCCAACACCACAGTTCAAAAGCATCAATTCTTCAGCACTCAGCTTTCTTTATAGTCCAACTCTCACATCCATACATGACCACTGGAAAAACCATAGCCTTGACTAGATGGACCTTTGTTGCCAAAGTAATGTCTCTGTTTTTGAATATGCTATCTAGATTAGTCATAACTTTCCTTCCAAGGAATAAGCGTCTTTTAATTTCATAGCGGCAATCACCGTCTTTTGAGTAGTGATTTTGGAGCCCCAAACAATAAAGTCTGACACTGTTTCCCCATCTATTTCCCATGAAGTGATAGGACCAGATGCTATGATCTTAGTTTTCTGAATGTTGAGCTTTCACCCAACTTTTTCACTCTCTTCTTTTACTTTCATTAAGAGGCTTTTTAGTCCCTCTTCACTTTCTGCCATGAGGGTGGTATTATCTGCATATCTGCTGCTGCTAAGTTACTTCAGTCATGTCCAACTCTGTGTGACCACATTGACGGTAGCCCACCAGGCTTCCCCATCCCTGGGATTCTCCAGGTAAGAACTGCATATCTGAGGTTATTGATATTTCTCTTGGCAGTCTTGATTCCAGCTTGTGCTTCTTCCAGCCCAGCATTTCTCATGATGTACTCTGCATAGAGTTAAATAAGCAGGGTGACAATACACAGCCTTGACATACTCCTTTTCCTATTTGGAACCAGTCTGTTGTTCCATGTCCAGTTCTAACTGTTGCTTCCTGGCCTGCCCATCTCTTTCAGAATTTTCCACAGTTTATTGTGATCCACACAGTCAAAGGCTTTGGCATAATCAATAAAGCAGAAATAGATGTTTTTCTGGAACTCTCTTGCTTTTTCCATGATCCAGCAGATGGTGGCAATTTGATCTTTGGTTCCTCTGCCTTTTCTACACTTGATCTTAGCCAAAAGGCCGAGAAGCGATGCCTTTTCTAAAACCAGCTTGAACATCTGGAAGTTCATGGTTCATGTATTGCTGAAGTCCGGCTTGGAGAATTTTGAGCATTACATTACTAGCACGAGAGATGAGTGTAATTGTGCAGTAATTTGACCATTCTTTGTCATTGCCTTTCTTTGGGATTGGAATGAAAACAGACCTTTTCCAGTCCTGTGGCCACTGCTGAGTTTTCCAAATTTGCTGTCATATTGAGTGCAGCACTTTCACAGCATCATCTTTCAGGATTTGATATAGCTCAACTGGAATTCCATCACCTCCACTAGCTTTGTTCATAGTGATGATTTCTAAGGCCCACTTGACTTCACATTCCAGGATGTCTGGCTCTAGATGAGTGATCACACCATCATTATTATCTGGGTCATGAAGATTTTTATTGTACAGTTCTTCTATGTATTCTTGCTACCTCTTAATATCTTCTGCTTCTGTTAGGTCCATACCATTTCTGTCCTTTATTGAGCCCGTCTTTGCATGAAATGTTCTCTTGGTATCTCTAATTTTCTTGAAGAGATTTCTAGTCTTTCCCATTCTGTTGTTTTCCTCTATTTCTTTGCATTGATAGCCTAGGAAGGCTTTCATATCTCTCCTTGATATTCCTTGGAACTCTGCATTTGGATGCTTATATCTCTCCTTTTTTCCTTTGCTTTTAGCTTCTCTTCTTTTCACAGCTATTTGTAAGGCCTCCCCAGACAGCCATTTTGCTTTTTTGCATTTCTTTTCCATGGGGATGGTCTTGATCTCTCTCCTATACAATGTCACAAACCTCCATCCATAGCTCATCAGGCACTCTATCAGATCTAGTCCCTTGAATCTATTTGCCACTTCCACTGTATAATCGTAAGGGATTTGATTTAGGTCATACCTGAATGGTCTAGTGGTTTTTCTCTACTTTCTTCTATTTAAGTCTGAATTTGGCAATAAGGAGTTCATGATCTGAGCCACAGTCAGCTCCTGGTCTTGATTTTGCTGACTGTATAGAGTTTCTCCATCTTTTGTTGCAAAAAATATGATCAATCTGATTTCGATGTTAACCATCTGGTGATGTCCATGTGTAGAGTCTTCTCTTGTGTTGTTGGAAGAGGGTGTTTGCTATGACCAGTGTGTTCTCTTGGCAAAACTCTATTAGCCTTTACCCTGCTTCATTCTGCATTCCAAGGCGAAATTTGCCTGTTACCCCAGGTGTTTCTTGACTTCCCACCTAGCTTTGTTAGTGAAAATTCAGGACTAATAAAGTCAGGGTCAGGAGATTATGTCTATGGTAATCAGGGAGCAATTAACTTAGAAAGAGATAAGTTGCCAAGGCAGAGAAGAAAGCTGCCCCTTGGCCAATGACCAGTCATGATGAGGCTCAGGTGAAAGAACGATGCTTCCTCTGTCCGTCAGCAGTCTCATTAGTCCAGGTTATGCACTAATGCCTGTGGGTGCCTCTGACAAGTCTAGACAGGGAAGAAAGAATGAAGAACAGGAAGAGGAGAAATAGCAAAGGAGTATTAAAATATTACATGTATACTTGTGGGAAGGCAGAAACTGTAATTTACAAGATATTACAGGATGGTTAGCTCCCCAAAGGGAGAGTACTTTGGAATTCTTTGGTGCTGATGCAGTTATGATAACCTATGGAGCAGAGAAACCACTTACAGATTATATTCAGATGATGTTTTGCAGGTAGGGACATTGTCACCTAATATGGTCATACATTTAGCTGCAGTTAAAAGAGATTTCTTAAGGATATGCCTCTGAGCAGAATTCACAGAAGGAAAGTTAAATATGTGAACCACAGATGAAATTGTGTGTGTGTGTGTGTGTGTGTGTGTGTGTGTGATTAAACACAAGTTGTAATGAAGAAGAAAAGTGAAAGGATAAGTTGTGTGGGTCTGGAGTTTATATCATTTTTGTTCAGAATCAGAGCGTTGAGTCAACCCCTGACCTACATGGGAAAGTATGGGGATGGGGAATCAGGAGGGTGAGACCCTCTCTGCACTTAAAAATTTCCTATTTCCATATCTCTAGTTCATCTATTTTTAGTAGTATTTGCCCCAATAAGAATTCAGTGTGAAGACCAGATCCATGTTGCTACAGCTAATAAATTGTACTTTCATTTGGTTTTGTCTTGTAGCCATTTTTCTTCCACATAATCATTTGCGACCATGCATACCTATGCCTCCTCTGGAGAAGGTTATGGCAACCCACTCCAGTATTCTTGCCTAGAGAATCCCATGGATAGAGGAGCCTGGTGGGCTACAGTCTATGGGGTTGCAAAGAGTCAGACATAACTGAGCAATTAACACATCATACACATACCTGGTCAGTTGGACATACATGGCTTACACAGAGATTACATCAAAGTTATTCTAGTTCACTAACCCAAAGAAGCAACATACTAAAGAAATAATCATCCTCTTGCTGCTCCAAGTGTAGTTTTGAAGCACATCTTTATGTAGAGCTTATTGTTGCAGAATCCAGTACTCGAGAAACCAAGCACCACACTCAGAGTTGGAGAACTCAGGCTTATTATGCTGGTGGTCCCAGAGGAGTTAACACTCCAAGCTCTGAGTCCTGAACGAAGGGGTTACAGAGATTTTATACATGGACAGGTGTGATTAAGCAGGTTTGCAGGAGCTTGGTGATTGCAAAGAGCAGGACAAGGGTGAGTGAGATAAGCTCCAGGTCCTAGTATTGTGAGTCCCTGCTTTGAGACTACACAACACACCTGATCCAGACTCTCCAAGGAGCAACTGAGTAACAGAGGCAGAAGGAGCAGTAGATTATGTAAAATTTTAACTTTTCCTCTTCATCATCTGCTTTTAATTGAGAGAAAAGAAAGCCCTATTAAATTGTATCTTAGAAGGGCTTTGGGAGAAGAGGACAGAGATGGAGGGCAGTCTTGAGTTCGGAAGGAAGCAACACCAGAAACAGACTTTGGAATGTTTCTTAACACTGTACATTAAGTAGCGGTTTAAAAATAGATTATAAAATCATCTGACATGGCACCAAAGGAACAGATCTGTCCACTGCTCTTGCTCAGTCCTCTGATTTTCACACGCTGGCCACAGATGAGTAGACGAGCAGCTGTGTTGAGCAGAATTTCCAAACATTAAAGATTTTTCTCAGATTAAGCCAATTGAGCAGAGATAGGTAAATAAGATGGCATATTTCTTGAGAAAGATGTAATATTGAGATTCATCTCTGTAGCTGATCAAAGTTAATGTATACAATAATGAAGTGAGTGAAGTCATTCAGTTGTGTCTGACTTTGCGACCCCATGGACTGTAGCCTACCAGGCTCCTCCGTCCATGGGATTTTCCAGGCAAGAATACTGGAGTGGGTTGTCATTTCTTACTGTGTACTAATTACTGTTTGCGTGTCAGTCTCTCAGTCGTGTCTGACTCTTTGTGACCCCATGGACTGTAGTCCATCAGGCTCCTCTGTCCATGTGAATCAGGCAAGAATACTGTAGTGGGTTACTGTATCTCTCTCCAGGGAATCTTCCCAACCCAGGGATTGAACCTGGGTCTCCTGTACGGCAGAAGGATGCTTTACCATCTGAGCTACTAGGGAAGCCCATATGGTAATTACTACAACTAATTTGTTTCTACATTTAAATAGGCTCAATTATAACCAAAAATAGAAGGATGATTTATTTTCTTTCACAGAGTAGCACTAAACAATTTGCTGAACTAGATAATCTCTCTAAGACTTAAAAATATAATAACTAAAGTCCCTGAATCTGGTGCTGAAATACATATTCTGTATCACACTCTGACTCTCAATTGTGCAATACATCTTGACTGTGACTGCACCTTTGGTTGCATGTATGCAATTTATTAATTGTCTTAATTTTAGTGAGAAATACTTCAAATAGAATTGCTCCATGAAATATTAAATTAAATACTGACCCCTATTTTCAAATCAATTTCTATTTCACAAGCAGATGCTGGAGCAGTTTTCAAAATGACTGTACTTAAGCCACTCTCAGAGAGCACTGATTGATTAATTACTATGTGAATATTTTGATAATACAAAAAGACTCCAAGGGCCCACTGGGTGGTGATTTTTCAAAGAATTTTATTTGCATTATCAAGCCAAAGTAATTTTTCTCTTTAGTGAAATAGGAAGCAGACATTTTATCTTATTCTGTTTAGGGTGATACTTTGCCTATTTCAGGTGCAGAGTTATAATAAAAGTCCACATATCCTAAGGATATCATGGGAAAATAGCATGTTATTCATTGATTCAATGGACTCTCCATATAATAAGTATCTTCTCAGGTTTTATCTAGATAAAGATCAGCACCATGTATTGAAATGAGCTTGTATTATAGTGTCAGAATTTACAGTTACTTGAACTTTCTGATAATTAGCTGTCGTATCTGTAAAATGAAAAAATATATATATACCTCATTTGTTGGTAAACATTGTGTGAGTGTCAAATTTGTAAGGTATAAATATGCCTAGAATAATACCTGGCAAATAAAGAAGTTATGTTTGTATTTTCACTCCTTGATTGTGTATTATTTACATTACAGATGAAAGATGTACTCTCTACAAAAACTCCAATAATTTTTTTTTTTTTAGAAATAGAAAATCTCATCCTAAAATTACTATGAAACCTCAAGGGATCCCAAATAGCCAAAATGATCTTAAATAGCAAACGCAGAGTGGACTTCTCTGCTGGTTCAGTGGTTAAGAATCCTCCTGCCAAGGCAGGGGATACAGGTTGAATCCCTGGTTCAGAAAGATTCCCCATGCCTTGGGGCAACTAAGCTCAGGCACCACAACTCTAAACCCACATGTCACAACTAGGGAAGCCCTTGGGCCCTGGAGTCCAGGCTCTGAAACTAGAGAAGCCAGCACAGTGGAAGCCCTCACGCTACAACTAGAGGAGCCTCTGCTCTAGGCAACTCGAGAAAGCCCTCACATGTAGCAGTAAAGACCCAACACAGCCAATGCATAAATTAAATAAAAACAAGCACAAACTGGAGGATTCACATTTCTTAATTGCAAAACTCACTCCAAGCTTTAATAATCAAAACATTGTGTTACTGGCATAAAGACAGATATATTAACCAATGGAATAGAACACAGAACTCAGAAGTAAGCTCTTGAACATATGGTCAAATAGTTTTTGGCAAAAGTGCCAAGATAATGCAATGGAAAAAGGAGAATATTTTCAACAATTGATTCTGGAACAAGTGGATATCACATGTAAAAGAACAGTCTGAAACATACCTACCAGCATATACAAAACTCAATCCAAAATAAGTCAAGACTTCAGTGAGAAGGCTAAAGGCATAAACTTCTTAGAAAAAAATATAAAGTAAAAGCTTCACAACATTAGATTTGGCAATTGTTTCTTGGAAGTAACACCCAAAACACAGACAATGAAGAAAAAATAGACAATTTGACTTGATAAAAATGTTTCAAATGTAAATATAAAACCACTATCAACAGAATAAAAGTCAACCCACAGAATGGGAGAAAATATTAGCAAATCACATATCTGAAAAAGGATTAATATCCAGAACAAATAGAGAAGTCCTAAAACTCAACAATAACAAATCCACTTCAAAAATAGCAAAAGACTTGAATAGAAATTGCTCCAAATATATATATATATACACGTGGCTAATAAGCACATGAAAAGATGTTGACTACAACTAATTATTAGGGAAATTCAAATTAAAACTATAATAAGATACCATCTAACATCATTATGGAAAAAATAAAGAGAGAAAAATAACAAGTGTTGGCAAGAGTGTGGAGAAATTGGAATCCTTGTACACTGCTGGTGGGAATGGTAGTTTTTTATAGTCCCTGTGGAAAAGAGTATGGCAATTACTAAAAAATGTAAACATAGAATTACTATATAATCCAGCATTTTCACTGGGTATATTTCCCAAAGCATTGAAGATATATTTGCACGCTTATGTTCATACCAGCATCTTTCACAATAGATTCAGTCCAAGTATGCATTGATGAATGAACAGATAGGAAAAACATTATATGTAACACAGTGGAATACTATTCAGCCAGAAAAGGAAAGAAAATTCTAACATATGCTACAGCATGAATGAACGTTAAGGACATTAAGTGAAATAGGCCAGATAGAAAATCCAAATACTATGTGATTATGCTTAGTAATATATGAAGTACAAAGAGTTGTCAAAATCATAGAGCCAGAAAGTAGAAGAAGAAAGATTGTTGCTAGGGGCTGGAGGGCTGGAGGAATATGGTGTTATTGTCTAGTGGGTATAGGATTTCAATTTTTCAAGGTGAAGGGTGTTCTGGAGATGAAAGGTGGTGATGGTATCACATTATGAATCTATCTATTACAACTCAAAGATAGTTAAGGTATTGTCTTATGTGCATTTTACCACAACTTAAAAATTGGAAAAAAGTTTAGTGAGGCCTTAATGCTGGGCTAAGCATTGCTGGTAGGTAAGCATGCTGACTTCCTGATGTTCAGCTCTCATAGAGCTTTGTATTAACTCTTCTCATGCTTCCTGCTCAGACAGTAGAGCATCTGATCAAAAACATATTCTCCAAATGCTCAACCCGGCAATGTGCCATGGGAAAAGTCCCAGGAGTTGATAGGGTGAAATCAAGGAGTATCTCATGAACGAAACCCCGGTCTTCTCTGAGGAGTATAACAGTTCCCCTTCACCTGAGAGAAGCTGGGTTGTGAAGTTGAGAAGGTTCTGTAATAGACATTCTCATTTTTTAAAAGATAGATTTATTTTTTTGGAGCAACTTTAGGTCCACAGAAAAACTGAACAGGAAGGACAGAGATCTCCCATATACATACATACTCTTTATCCCGCACAGCACATCTCCTCTGCTATCAGTATCCTGCACCGGAGTGGTAGTGTAATCCAACACTGATGAACCTTCATTGATGAATTATTATCACCCAAAACCCATGGTCTACATTAGGGTTCACTCTGGGTGTTGGACATTCTATAGTTTTGGACACATCTGTAGTGACATGTATCCACCATGATAGTATCACATAGAGTATTTTTTACTACCGTAAAAGTCCTCCTTGTTTTGCCTGTTTCATCCATCCATCTTCCTTAATACCTGCAACCACTGATATTTTTCCTCTCTCCATAGTTTTGCCTTTTCCAAAATGTCATATAGCAGCGGGAATCATATACTAAGTAGCCTTTTCAGAATGGCTTTTTTCACTTAAAAGTTTGGCTTTGAGTGTTCTAAATCTCTTTTCATTGTTTGTTAACATTTCTTTTTAGCATGGAATAATATTCCATTGTCTGAATGTATTATAGTTTATCTATTCATCTATTAAAGGACATTTCATTTGCTTTATATATCTTGGCAGCTATGAATAAGACTGCTATCTGTGTTGGAGAAGGCAATGGCACCCTACTCCAGTACTCTTGCCTGGAAATCCCATGGACGGAGGAGCCTGGTAGGCTGCAGTCCATGGGGTTGTGAAGAGCTGGACATGACTGACTTCACTTTCTTGCATTGGAGAAGGAAATGGCAACCCACTCCAGTGTTCTTGCCTGGAGATTCCCAGGTTTGGGGGAGCCTTGTGGGCTGCCGTCTCTGGGGTCACACAGAGTAGGACACGACTGAAGCGACTTAGCAGCAGCAGCAGCAGCCATCTATGTATAGCTATTTTTTGGATTAACATAAGTTTTAAGTTCATTTGAGTAAATACCAAGGAGTGCAATGGTAAGAGTATGTTTATTTTTGTTAGAAATAGCCGGACTGTTCTTCCAGCTGTAACATTTTTCAATATCATCAGCAAAGAATGAGGATTCTTGTTGCTCATACCATCACTTTTTGCTCTTTCTCTTTCCATATAGCCACCGCTTCTTTTACTGTTTTTGTTTGTTTGTTTGTTTGTTTTTTAAATAAACATTCTCCCTGACAATGCTTAGCACTCAGTATTTTGACTCAGGCTCTGTTTCCTCAGAACATAGGCTAAGGCAACTTGTATCTATAACATGCTGCTTGTAAGCTAGCAAAGTGACTTCACCCCAGGATCCCTCATTCTCATCATGGTACATCAGCAGTGGGGGAAGAATTTTAAACTGAGGCTCTTTATTCAGAGGCATAGAGTAAGAGAGAGAAGACCATTAAAATGGCCTTTGACGTTGAGCACATTTTCAAAGCTGGGTGAATTTGATCAATGCTTCCAAAATCATACTTTGCTGAGGTATAGGAAACAAAATTCAGTCTGCCAGTGGTGCTAATAAGAGAGACACAAACTTTGCAGCATTAAAGAATTACAATGTCAGTGTCATGAGGAAACAGAAAAAATTGTATTTCCTTGCAGGGGACTATAAAGAAAATTGCCTTTCATGAAGCGTAGCCCTTAGAAAAGGGGGAAAATATTTTTCCCTGAGAATTTGTAACTATAACTAGCCTTAAATCACATAATCTGACTGGAACAAAATACCTCAAGCTGAGTACATTTTTTAATAAATTGATCTCAAGCTGGAAGTACCCTGAGGTGCTGGTATAGGCAACTATAAATTTTCTCTGATGGAACCTAGTTTTAGATCTCAAAACAGTTCTCACATATATTCCAAGATATATGAACTCATTGTCAAAACTCAAAATACATAAGGAAAGATGTATCATATATGAGAATTGAATGAGCAAATTTACTGACAGCTGAATTTGACATGTAATGACTTGAAATTCTGGAAGCATAAAATAAACAATATATTAAAATGTTAATAAAATGAACGGAGGAATTAAATATACGAATTAAGAAGAAAAGTCTATTAAAGTTATCCAGTAGATTCCAAGAGACCAAATTGAACTTCTAGAACTAAAATGACAGAGATAATGTGGTAATGTGATAATTTAAATTAAAAACTCTGTGAGTGTGTTAACAATAAATTAGATTTGCTGGTAAGAGAAAGAATTTATATAGAATATGGCAACAAAAGGGAAATACAATTGAGAAATACAGAGGTGAATAATTGAATAGTAATCCTTTTGTTAATTTCTAAAAAAAAATAAGACCTATGATTATTAATGCTATTACACTGAAATGATACATCATATTGAGAAGAAATAACATTTTTTTTTTGTGATTTCTTATTTTTAATCTATGAAAGTGGACTCTTTGTGACTCCATGGAGTGTAGCCTGCCAAGCTCCCCTGCCCATGGATTTCTCCAGACAAGAATACTGGAGTATGTAGCCATTCCCTCCTCTAGGGGATCTTCCTGACTCAGGGATAAAACCTGGGTCTCCTGCATTGCAGGCAGATTCTTCAGTGTCTGAGCCACCAGGGAAGCTCATCTATTCATATTTATTTAATTTCCCCTTGTAATTTTTTTTTTGTGATTTCTTATTTTTAATCTATGAAAGTGGACTCTTTGTGACTCCATGGAGTGTAGCCTGCCAAGCTCCCCTGCCCATGGATTTCTCCAGACAAGAATACTGGAGTATGTAGCCATTCCCTCCTCTAGGGGATCTTCCTGACTCAGGGATAAAACCTGGGTCTCCTGCATTGCAGGCAGATTCTTCAGTGTCTGAGCCACCAGGGAAGCTCATCTATTCATATTTATTTAATTTCCCCTTGTAATTGTTCATAGTTTTAAATGTGCAGGTCTTGTGGATTATTTCATTGACTTTATTCCCAAGTGTTTTACATTTTGAGTGTTTTGTAAAAGTATTGATAGTCTATTTCATTTTTAAATTACTTTTTTGTGAATACAGAGAAATATAATAGTTTTTCTTGTACTTTGTTCTTAATTGACTTTCCTAAATTCACTTATTCATTTTTACATACTTTTTTGGTATTCCTTAGGATTTTTTCCACAATCAAGTCATCTGTAAATAAAATGATTTGCTCCTTGCTGTCCAATTTTTATTTCTTTTTTGACTTTTTGCCTTGGCAGGGAGCATTGGTAAAATGTTGAATAGAAGTGATGAAGGTATTCATCCTTGCCTTTTCTACATCTTAAGCAGTTCTGTCTTCATCAGTGTGTATAATGTTACCTGTAAGTATTTGTAGACATTGTTTATTAAATTGGAGGATATTTTCTCTATTTCTCATTTGTGGAGAATTTTTATCATGAACAGTTATTAACTTTTGTCAACTATACATTCTGAATCTACCAACTTGATGGTGTGATGTTATGTATGTTCTCAGGGACTGTTTGTAAATTCAGCCAACAGAAGTGTTTAACAGAGGCTAACTCACAAGTACGTCCAGGTGTTGGCTTCCAGCTCAGTCCTTTATTTCAACACTTTGCCCCTCATTCCTGCTTCCTGTGAACGAATTTCTCAAGACTATTCTGTTTCCTAAGGAACCCAGGCCCAAATGCTTTATAACTATTAGACACTGAATCCATAGTGAAAATATTCTGCAAAGAGAATACAAGACCCA
>SJXQ01009212.1:87988-123224 GCA_006408695.1 Aepyceros melampus | reverse complement strand
TGGTTTTAGAAAAGGCAGAGGAACCAGAGATTAAATTGCCACCATCTGCTGGATCATGGAAAAAGCAAGAGAGTTCCAGAAGAACATCTGTTTCTGCTTTATTGACTATGCCAAAGCCTTTGAGTGTGTGGATCACAACAAACTGTGGAAAATTCTGAGAGAGATGGGAATACTAGACCATCTAACCTGCCTCTTGAGAAATCTGTATGCAGGTCAGGAAGCAACAGTTAGAACTGGACATGGAACAACAGACTGGTTCCAAATAGGAAAAGGAGTACGTCAGGGGTGTATATTGTCACCCTGATTATTTAACTTCTATGCAGAGTATATCATGAGAAACGCTGGATTGGATTCCACAAGCTGGAATCAAGATTGCCAGGAGAAATATCAATAACCTCAGATATGCAGATGACACCACTCTTGTGGCAGAAAGTGAAGAGGAACTAAAAAGCCTCTTGTTGAAAGTGAAAGAGGAGAGTGAAAAAGTTGGCTTAAAGCTCAAAATTCAGAAAACGAAGATCATGGCATCTGATCCCATCACTTCATGGGAAATAGATGGGGAAGCAGTGGAAACAGTGTCAGACTTTATTTTTCTGGGCTCCAAAAGCACTGCAGATGGTAACTGCAGTATGAAATTAAAAGACGCTTACCCCTTGGAAGAAAAGTTATGACCAACCTAGATAGCATATTGAAAGCAGAGACATTACTTTGCAAACAAAGGTCCGTCTAGTCAAGGCTATTGTTTTTCCAGTAGTCATGTATGGATGCAAGAGTTGGACTGTGAAGAAGGCTGAGCACTGAAGAATTCATACTTTTGAGTGTTGGAGAAGACTCTTGAGAGTCCCTTGGACTGCAAGGAGATCCAACCATTCCATCCTAAAGGAGATCAGCCCTGTTTGTTCTTTGGAAGGAATGATGCTGAAGCTGAAACTCCAGTACTTTGGCCACCTCATGTGAAGAGTTGACTCATTGGAAAAGACTCTGATGCTGCAAGGGATTGGGAGCAGGAGGCGAAGGGGATGACCGAGGATGAGATGGCTGGATGGCATCACTGACTCAATGGGTGTGAGTTTGGTGAACTCCAGGAGATGGTCATGGACAGGGAGGCCTGGCGCACCGCGATTCATGGGGTAGCAGATTCGGACACAACTGAGCGACTGAGCTTAACTGAACATGAAAATGGAAATGAAGTTCAACTCTTCCTACAATTCAAATCTTTATTAAATCAGTAATGTTTGAAAATTAAACCTTGGTGGGAAAGTTATCATGTAAACTGGCAAACAAAAAAGTAATTCACTAATAATGGGCTTTCTGAGCAAGAGATCACGTGTGTGTAAAAGTCAGTCCAAACAGCTCTCTCCCAGGGACTGAGAGGGTCTTGGTAACTCTCTTGGATAGTAGATTCCATGAGCATGAATAGGAAATGTGTAAAGAAGAGCTTGAAGCATCCTGAAGCTAGGGAAAACAAGAGACTTCTCCCAAATATTTTGTTGTTGTTGTTTAGTAAACAAGTCATGTCTGACTCTTTTGTGACCCCAAGGACTATAGCGCTCCAGGCTCTACTGTCCATGGGATTTCCCAGGCAAGAATACTGTAGTGAGCTGCCATTTCCTTCTCCAGGGTATCTTCCTGACTTAGAGACTGAACCCACATTTCCTGTTTGGCAGGTGGATTCTTTACCACTGAATCCCAGGGAAGTCCTTCCCAAGAACTGGATCATATTAATTTACAATTACAGCAAAAGAATTTATGAATAAACTGCAGAGAAAGTATGGAGCTAAGAAGTATCAGCAATTTTGCTGTTGTTGTTTAGTTGCTGAGTTGTGCCTGACTCTCTTACAACTCCATGTACTGTAGCCCATCAGGTCCTCTGTCCATGGGATTTTCCAGGTAAGAATACTGGAGGGGTTGCCATTTCCTTTTCTGGGTGATCTTCCCAACCCAGAGATAGAACCCTTGTCTCCTGCATTGGCAGGTAAATTCTTTACCATTGAGCCACCTGGGAAGCCCCCATCAGCATCTCTGATAGGGCTTAAAGTCAGCTTGTTGTTTTGATCACCTGCCATTCCTATCTCAAGGGTATAATAATGATGTCATTTTTGCATCCTGGGAATGTCAGTTTAGAAAATATTACCTAAGAAGACAGGTGTTATTTTATCTACTGTTATTCTCAAGGGTAGCAAAGCATTAAAAAGTGAGAGTTCTTCAAAAAGAGTAGACTTATTATTGAGATTGGTTCAAGATGACGGAGTAAAAGGACATATGCTCATTTTCTTCTGCCAGAACACTAAAATTGTAATGCGCTGTTGAACAACCATGCAAAAGAGGACACTGGAACCTACTAAGAAAAGATACCCCACAACCAAGGACAAAGGGGAAGCTGCAACAAAATGGTAGGAGTGGTACAAGCACAAAAAGATTGAATCCTATGCTCACTGATTGGATAACTCATAAACTGGAGAACAATAATATCAATAATGTTCTTGTACTACTGTGAAGTTTCAAGACCCCACATCAGTTATCAGCCTGGGTATCGGGCCAAGGGACTGGAAATTCCCAGCGAATCTGACTTAGATGCCCAATAGGATTGGATCACAGTACCTTCACAGGACTGAGGGAAACAGAGACTCCACTCTTAGAGGGCACAACTAAACCCTGTGTGCACCAGACCCAGGAGAAATGAACAGTGACCCCACAGGAGACTGAGCCAGACCTACCTGAGATTGTTTGAGGGTCTCTTATAGAAGTGTGGGTTGGCAGTGGCCCACCATGGTGAAATCCTGGGAAATGAGCCTTGGAATCAGTCCTTTTGGAGGTCACCAACAACCCTACAATAGAGCCTGTAGAGTCCAGGACTAAATCGCCTCAGGCCAAACAATTAACAAGGAGGAAGCACAACTCCACCCATTAGCAGACAACTGGATTAAAGTTTTACTGAGCATGGCCTTGCCCATCAGAGCATATCCCAGTTTTCTCCACAGCCAGTCCCTCCCATTAGGAAATGAGCCTCTTATCCTCATCCACCAGAGGTCAGTCAGAATAAACAAGAGATACAGTCCCAGCAGACTCCAGAACTAATACCACAATCACAGAAAGCTAACCAAAATGAAAAGAAATAGATTATGTCCCAGATTAAGGAACAAGATAAATCCCCAGAAAAAATAACTAACTGGAGATAGGCAACATCCCAGAAAAATAATTCAGAATAATGATAGTGCAGATGATCCAGGATCTCAGGAAAAGATTGGAGAAGATGCAAGAAATGTTTGCCAAAGACCAAGAAGAGCTAAGGAACAAACAAACAGAGATGCACCAGAAGGTATCAGTAGCAGCATAAATGAAGTATAAGAACAGATAAGTGACCTGAAAGACAGAATGGTGGAAATCAATGCTGCAAAACAGAATAAAGGAAGAAAAAAAAAAAAAAGGAAAGAAATGAAATGAAAACAGCCCAAAAGACTGCTGGGACAACATTAAATGCACCAATATTCACATTATAGGTGTCCCAAAAGGATAATAGAGAGAGAAAGGACCTGAAAAAATATTTAATGAGATAATGGCAGAAAAATTCACCAACATGGGAAAGAAAATAATCAACAAAGTCCAGGAAGTACAGAGAGTCCCAGGTAGGATAAATCCAAAGAGCACAGAGACACATAGTAATGAAACTGACAAAAATTAAAGACAAAGATATGTTATTTGAAGCAATAAGAGAAAAAAGACAAGCAATATACAAGGGAGTTGATTTCTCAACAGAAACTCTACAAGCCAGAAGGAAATGACATGATATATTTCAAGTGATTAAAGGAAAGAGCTTGTGACTCTCACTAAGATTTGATGGACAAATCAAAAAATTTCCAGACAAGCTAAAGTTAAGAGAATCCAGTACCACAAAAAATATCTTTACAACAAGTGCTAAAGGAAATTCTCTAGGCAGGAAACACAAGAGAAGGAAAAGATCTACAAAAATAAACCCACAAAAATTATCAAAATGGAAATATGATCATACATATTGACAGTTACCTTAAATGTAAATGGATTAATTGCACCAACTAAAAAACATATATAGATTGTCTACAAGAGGCCTACCTCAGACCTACAGACACTTAAAGACTGAAAATAAGGAGATGGGAGAAGTTATTCATGCAAATGGAAATTATAAGAAAGCTGGTAAAATAAATAATAATAATAAATAATTAAAAAAAAGAAAGCTGGAGTAGCAATACTCATACTAGAACAAAATAAACTTTTAAACAAAGACTTTTATAAGAACAAAGAAGGGCAGTACATAATAATCAAGGGTTCAATCCAAGAAGAAGATAAAGCAATTATAAATATATATGCACCCAACATAGGAGCACCTCAATGCATAAGAAAAATATTAACAAATGTAAAGGAAGAAATCCACAGTAACAAAATAATAGTGGAGGGACTTTAATATCTTACTTTCATCAATGGACATATCATCCAGACAGAAAATCAATAAGGAAATGCAGGGCTTAAACAACACTTTAGTTGAGTTGGAATTAATTGATATGCATAGAGTATTAGGGCTTTCCTGATAACTCAGTTGGTAAAGAATCCACCTGTAATGCAGGGTACTCTGGTTTGATTCCTGGGTTGGGAAGATCCACTGGAGAAGGGATAGGCTACCAACTCCAGTATTCTTGGGTTTCCCTTGTGGCTCAACTAGTAAAGAATCTGCCTGCAATGTGGGAGACCTGGGTTTGATACCTGGTTTGGAGATCCCCTGGAGAAGGCAAAGGCTACCCACTCCAGTATTCTGCCCTGGAGAATTCGATGAACTGTATAGTCCATGGCGTCATGAAGAATCGGACATGACTGAGTAACTTCCATTCACATAGAGCATTACATCCAAAATAAGCAGACTACACATTCTTCTCAAGTGCACATGGAACATTCTCTAGGATTGACCACATGGTGGGCCACAAGGCAAGCCTTGGTAAATTCAAGAAAATCAAAATCATATCAAGCATCTTTTCTGATCACAATGCTATAAGATTAGAAATAAACTACAAGATCAAAACTCTAAGAAACACAAACACATGGTGGCTAAATAATATGCTACTAAACAACTAAGAAGAGATAAGAAAACCTTCTTCAGCGATCAATGCAAAGAAAGAGAGGAAAAGAACAGAATGGAAAGATGAGAGATCTCTTCAAGAAAATTAGAGATATCAAGGGAACATTTCATGCAAAGATGGGCTTGATAAAGGACAGAAATGGTCTGGACCTAACAGAAGCAGAAGATATTAAGAAGAGGTGGCAAGAATACACAGAAGAACTGTACAAAAGAGATCTCCATGACCCAGATAATCACAATGGTGTGATCACTCATCTAGAGCCAGATATCTTGGAATGTGAAGTCAAGTGGGCCTTAGAAAGCATCACTATGAACAAAGCTAGTGGAGGTAATGGAATTCCAGTTGAGCTATTTCAAATCCTGAAACATGATGCTGTGAAAGTGCTGCAATCAATATGCCGACAAATGTGGAAAACTCAGCAGTGGCCACAGGACTGGAAAAGGTGTTTTCATTCCAATCTCAAAGAAAGGCAATGCCCAAGAATGCTCAAACTACCGCACAATTGCACTCATCTTATATGCTAGGAAAGTAATGCTCAAAATTCTCCAAGCCAGACTTCAGCAATACGTGAACCGTGAACTCCCTGATGTTCAAGCTGGTTTTAGAAAAGGCAGAGGAACCAGAGACCAAATTGCCAACATCTGCTGGATCTGGAAAAAGCAAGAGAGTTCCAGAAAAAAACATCTATTTCTGTTTTATTGACTATGCCAAAGCCTTTGACTGTGTGGATCATAATAAACTGTGGACAATTCTGAGAGAGATGGGAATACCAGACCACCTGGCTTGCCTCTTAAGAAATCTGTATGCAGATCAGGAAGCAACAGTTAGAACTGGACATAGAACAATAGACTGGTTCCAAATAGGAAAAGGAGTACATCAAGGCTGTATATTGTCACCCTGATTATTTAACTTCTATGCAGAGAACATCATAAGAAATGCTGAACTGGAAGAAACATAAGCTGGAATCAAGATTGCCAGGAGAAATATCAATAACCTCAGATATGCAGATGACACCAACCTTATGGCAGAAAGTGAAGAGGAACTAAAAAGCCTCTTGATGAAAGTGAAAGTGGAGAATGGAAAGTTGGCTTAAAGCTCAACATTCAGAAAACGAAGATCATGGCATCTGGTCCCATCATTCCATGGGAAATAGATGGGAAAACAGCGGAAACAGTGTCAGACTTTATTATTTGGGGCTCCAAAATCACTGCAGATGGTGACTGCAGCCACAAAAGTAAAAGACGCTTACCCCTTGGGAGAAAAGTTATGACCAACCTACATAGTATATTCAAAAGCAGAAACATTACTTTGCCGACTAAGGTCTGTCTGGTCAAGGCTACGGTTTTTCCTGTGGTCATATATGGATGTGAGAGTTGAACTGTGAAGAAGGCTGAGCATTGAAGAATTGATGCTTTTGAACTGTGGTGTTGGAAAAGACTCTTGAGAGTCCCTTGGACTGCAAGCAGATCCAACCAGTCCATTCTGAAGGAGATCAGCCCTGAGTGTTCTTTGGAAGGAATGATGCTAAAGCTGAAGCTCCAGTACTTTGGCCACCTCTTGCGAAGAGTTGACTCATTGGAAAAGACTCTGATGCTGCGAGGGATTGGGGACAGGAGGAGAAGGGGATGACAGAGGAGGAGATGGCTGGATGGCATCAGTAACTCGTTGGACGTGGATCTGAGTGAACTCCAGGAGTTGGTAATGGACATGGAGGCCTGGCTTGCTGCGATTGATGGGGTCTCAAAGAGTCGGGGATGACTGAGTGACTGAACTGACCTGAACTGAAACAACTAATGAGTCTCTAAAAACAAAAACAAAAACAAAGACAAAAAAGAAACAACAAAAAATGAACAAACAAAAAAAAAAAAAAGAGAGAAGAAATTTTTGAAAAAATGCCTGTAGACAACAGAGAATTAAAGCACAACAGTCCAAAACCTGTTGGATGCAGCAAAAGCAGTTCTAATAGGGAAGTTTATGTCAATAGAATCCTACCTTAAGAAACAAGAAAAATCTCAACCTAACCTTATATTTAAAATAATTAGAGAAAGAAGAACAAACAAAATCTAAAGTTAGTAGAGAGAAAGAAATCGTAAAGCTCAGACAGTTCAATAACTGAAATAGAAATAAAGGAATTATAAAAAGTAATGAAACAAAAAGGTGGTTCTTTGAAAATATAAACAAAGTTGATAAACCTTTAGCCTACTCATCAAGAAAAAAGGGTAGAGGAATCAAAGCAACAAAATTAGAAATGAAAAAGGAGAAGTTACAACTGATTCCACAGAAGTATCAGGGATCATTATAGATTACTGTGAACAACTGAATACCAATAAAATGGGCAGCCTGCAAGAAATGGACAAATTCTTAGAAGGATACAATCTCCCTAGACTTAACCAGGAAGAAATAGAAAATATGAACAGACAAATCACAAGCACTGAAATTGAAATTATGATTTAAAACTCCTCAACAAACAAAAGTTCAGAGCCTGACAGCTTCACAGGCAAATTTTCTCAAATATTTAGAGAAGAGTTAATATTTATCTTCTGAAACTCTTCCAAAACTCATAGAGGAAGGGAAACTCCCAGAGGAAGGGAAACTCCCCAACTCATTTTATCATGTCTTCCTCACCCTTTTAACAAATCAGAAAATGATATCACACACAAAAAAGAAAATTATAGGTCAATATCACTGATGAAGAGAGATGCAAAAATCTTCAATAAAATACTAGCAATCAATATCCAACAATACATTAAAAAGATCATACTCCATGATCAAGTGAGATTCATCCCTGGAATGCAAAGATTTTTCAACATCTGCAAATCAATCAAGATGATACACCATATCAACAAATTGAATAATAAAAATATAATATGATATATAAAATATCAATATAAAATTATAAAAATAACATGATCATCTCAATAGATACACAAAAAGCTTTTGACAAAATTCAGGACACATTTATGACAAAAACTCTTCAGAAAGGGGGCATAGAAAGTGAAAGTGAAAGTGAAGTCACTCAGTCGTGTCCGACTTTTTGCCACCCGTGGACTGTAGCCCACCAAGCTCCTCCGTCCACAGGATTCTCCAGGCAAGAATACTGGAGTGGGTTGCCATTTCCTTCTCAGGGGATCTTCCCAACCCAGGGATCTAACCCTGGTCTCCCACATTGCAGGCAGATACTTTAACCTCTGCACCACCCATATAGAGGGTACATATCTCAACATAATAAGGCCATGCATAACAAAACTATAGCTGGCATCACACTCAATGATGAAAAACGGAAAGCATCCCCTCTAAGATCAGGAATAAGACAAGGATATCCACTCTCCCTGGAAAATCCCATGGGTGGAGGAGCCTGGTAGGCTGCAGTCCATGGGGTCACACAGAGTCGGACATGACTGAAGCGACTTAGCAGCAGCAGCATCCACTCTCAACACTTTCATTCAACATAGTTTGAAAGTCCTAGCTATAGCAATCAGAGAAGTAAAGAAGTAAATGGAATCCAAATTGGAAAATAAGAAGTTAAATTGTCACTGTTTGCAGATGACATGATATTATACACAGAAGATCCTAAAGATGCTACTGGAAAATTACTAGAACTCATTGATGAATTTGTTAAAGTTGAAGGTTACAATATTAATATATAGAAATCTGTTGCATTTCTATACACTAACAATGAAAGATTAGAAAGAGACATTCAAGAAGTAATTCCACTTACCATTGCATGGAAAATAAAAAAACAAACAAACAACTATCTAGGAATAAACCTACCTAAGGTGACAAAGGACATGTACTAAAAAAAGTATAAGATGCTGAAGAAAATAGTGAAGAAGACATAAGCAGATGGAAAGATATGCCATGTTCATTAATTGGAAGAATCAGTATTGTTAGGATGACTCTACTCCCCAGGGCAAACTAAAGATTCAATGCAATCCCTATCAAATTACCAATAGCATTTTTCACAGAAGTAGGAGAAAACATCTCAAAATCTGAATGGAGACACAAAATACCCTGAATAGCCAAAGCAATCTTGTTCTAATGAGGTGGATGAACCTAGAGCCTTTTATACAGAGTGAAGTAAATGAGAAAGAGAAAGGTAAATATCATATTCTAATGCATATATACAGATTCTAGAAAAATGGTACGAAGACTTTATTTACAGGACAGCAGTGGAGAAACAGACATAGGGAATAGACTTGTGGACATGGGGAGAGGGGAGGAAATTACTCATTGTTCCGATGAATAAACCAAGGGCTAGAGAGTTTAGGTGTCTTTTCCATGATCACTCCAGGAGCTGGAAGAAAACTTTTCTGAGTATAGTTTTGCTGGCTTAATTAAAACAGGCATGTCTTTAGGGTCATCAACATAAGTATTTTTATTGTACCTAGGTTTTCTAGAAGTCAAATAAAACATTGGTTCTGCTACAAAATTTGTTAGTTAGAAAGATAACTTGTGTGTATGCTATGTCTCTTCAGTCATGTCCAACTCTTTGTGACCCTATGGACTCTAGCCTGCCAGGCTACTCTGTCCATGAGATTCTCCAGGCAAGAATACTGGAATGGGTTGCCATGCCCTCCAGCAGGGGTCTTCCCAACCCAGGAATTGAACCCATGTCTCTTAAGACTCCTGCATTGGCAGACATATTCTTTACCACTAATATGATAATATTTTTATAAGTAAATTAAATATAAATAAGGTGATTTTTTTGTGTGTGTGTGAACTCTTTAGGAATAATTATGTTTTACAGTATGTCTACTTAAAATAGTTTCTCCTGATTTTGGTAACTTGAAACTTCAGAGTTTTGCAAAATTAAGTTAAATTATGAAAGTCCAGATCATTCTGAAATAAATAAGATCCTGAAACATTAATTACTTAATACAAGCTTTCTTTTACAGAAAAACTAAAGATATTTAGGACTCAATAAATATGTTTAGTGTCACACTGAGACATGATAAGAAAGCATATTTTTAGAAATTATAAATTACAGTGTTTATGGGTTTGCCAACTTACAGAAAGCTTATGAAAAATAGTTTGTAACTGCTTACTTCTTAGTTTTCACTAGAAATTTAGGTTTATCAAGAGTTGAGATTTCTAATTAATATATATTTCAAGTTACCAAAATTTCTGTACTACACTGGTCTGAAGAGTATTGCTCACCCCCAAATCACTTAAAACTATGTCCAAACAGAGGATAAATGACACTCATCACAGGATAAGCATCAGAAGCAAATAGCTATACAAAGATAGACCTGACCCATATGGTGCTTTCCTAGATTTTGTATATGAATCAAAAGTTTTTCTATCATGGCCGTAATTCAGATTTTAGAAATCTATCCAGTCATTGGGTCTGTAGTCAGTATTTCCTGTTATCTTGGTGGATTTCTTCTCTACAAGGCTCTGATTGAATGGCCCTCAGAAAATTCATTTGAGAGGAAAGAAGTTGTAGTTCTATTTGGACCACTGATATTACTAGATAGTATCTCGTCACTTGACTGATGTAATAATAAGTAAGTAAGTAAAGTCACTCAGTCGTGTCCGACTCTTTGTGACCCCATGGACTGCAGCCCACCAGGCTCCTCAGTCCATGCGATTCTCCAAGCAAGAATACTGGAGTGGGTTGCCATTTCCTTCTCCAGGGGATCTTCCCGACGCAGGGATTGAACCCGGGTCTCCCGCATTGGAGGCAGACGCTTTAACCTCTGAGCCACCAGGGAAGTCAGTAGTCATGTATGGATGTGAGAGTTGGACTGTAAAGAAGGCTGAGCACCGAAGAATTGATGCTTTTGAACTGTGGTGTTGGAGAAGACTCTTGAGAGCCCCTTGGACTGCAAGGAGATCCAACCAGTCCATTCTGAAGGAAATCAGCCCTGGGATTACTTTGGAAGGAATGATGCTGAAGCTGAAGCTCCAGTACTTTGGCCACCTCATGCAAAGAGTTGACTCATTGGAAAAGACTCTGATGCTTGGAGGGATTGGGGGCAGGAGGAGAAGGGGACGACCGAGGATGAGATGGCTGAATGGCATCACTGACTCCATGGGCGTGGGACTGGGTGAACTCTGGAGTTGGTGATGGACAGGGAGGCCTGGCGTGCTGCAATTCATGGGGTTGCTATGGATGTGAGAGTTGGACTGTAAAGAAGGCTGAGCACCGAAGAATTGATGCTTTTGAACTGTGGTGTTGGAGAAGACTCTTGAGGCCCCTTGGACTGCAAGGAGATCCAACCAGTCCATTCTGAAGGAAATCAGCCCTGGGATTACTTTGGAAGGAATGATGCTGAAGCTGAAGCTCCAGTACTTTGGCCACCTCATGCAAAGAGTTGACTCATTGGAAAAGACTCTGATGCTTGGAGGGATTGGGGGCAGGAGGAGAAGGGGACGACCGAGGATGAGATGGCTGAATGGCATCACTGACTCCATGGGCGTGGGACTGGGTGAACTCTGGAGTTGGTGATGGACAGGGAGGCCTGGCGTGCTGCAATTCATGGGGTTGCAAAGAGTTGGACACGGCTGAGCAACTGAACTGAACTGAACTGATTTAGAAACATGATGTTTAACCTCCATGTGCTTGTGGTTTTTACAGTTGTTTTTTTTTTTGTAACTGATATCTAGTCTCATAGAGTTGTGGTTGGAGAAGATGCTTGATATGATTTCAATTTTCTTAAATTTACTGAAGTTTGATTTGTGACCCAAGATGTGATCTATCCTGGAGAATGTTCCATGTGCACTTGAGAAGAAGGTGTATTCTTCTGCATTTGGATTGAATGTCCAAATGTAATAATACCTTCTATAATATTGGCCATAATTATGAATTTTCTTTAAAGATTACTCAATTGGAACAAATAACTGAATCCCAGTATAAAGCCATAACTCCCTGCTTATTAGGAATGGGTTTATATGGACAACACCAAGCTATGGGCATTCAAGTTTAAAGGCCTCCTTATGTTGGTAACAATTAAATCATACTAAGAGTAAACCTAATAACACTAGAAAATTGAGCTGGGTTCCTCATGAACATTGCCACTGTATTATTACCCTTACAAACAGAAATTGTTATAAAATAGACTGAATCAGATGACCAGGGTTATACTGGGTTGTATAACCCAGTATATATCTAATGGAACTGAATGGCTTTGTAGTACCAATTTATGGCCCAGGCATCCACCTGGATGAACAGGACAGTACCCTAGGATTCTCTTGGATATAAGGCTATTTAAGTGCAATTTAAACATGACTTGGTAAATTTACTATTGGTAAAAATTTGACACATCAAGAAACCTATATTTCATTGATATAATCATTCTGTAGTAATTTTTGTGTGTGTGTCTTCAGGAGTATTGGAGTATATAATCACTCATATTGAAGCCTTGGAGAAGGCAATGGCACCCCACTCCAGTATTCTTGCCTGGAAAATCCCATGGATGGAGGAGCCTGGTAGGCTGCAGTCCATGAGGTAACTTTCACTTTTCACTTTCATGCATTGGAGAAGGAAATGGCAACCCACTCCAGCATTCTTGCCTGGAGAATTCCAAGGATGGGGAAGCCTGATGGGCTGCTGTCTATGGGGTCGCACAGAGTCAGACACTACTGAAGTGACTTAGCAGCAGCATATTGAAGCCTTAACAAAATCCATTCAATAGGTCTTAAACAATGATGATCAGGGTAATAGTCTAATGACTTCTGAGGTCTCTATGATGAGAAAAATCATATTATAAAATGACATGGCCCTCAATATCCTTATAGGAAGACATCTGCACCATCATTTCCAACTGAATGTTATGTTTTTATACCAGATGAATACTTCAATATAATTCATTTAATGAACCACATGAAAAATCCGATTTCTGTCTTAAGCAATCCATGCCTAAGTCTTGAAAATCTCTAGATTTAAATACTTACTTTGTTGTTGCTATTATTCAGTCACCTAATCAATCATGTCTGACTCTTTGTGATTCCATGGACTGCAGCACACCAGGCTTTCCTGTTCTTCACCATCTTCCAGAGCTTGCTCAAATGCATGTCCATTGAGTTGGTGATGCCATCCAACCATTTCATCCTCTATAGTCCCCTTCTCCTCCTGCTTTCAATCTTTCCCAGCATCAGGGTCTTTTCTAGTGAGTGGACCCTTCTCATCAGGTGGCCAATGTATCAGCTTCAGCTTTAGCATCAGTCCTTTCAATAAATATTCAGGACTGATTTCCCTTAGGACTGACTGGTTTGATCTCCTTGCTGTCTAAGAGACTTCAAGAGTCTTCTCCAACAACACAGCTCAAAAGCATCAATTCTTCAGTTCTCAGCCTTCTTCACAGTCCAATTACGACATCCATACATGACTACTAGAAAAAAAAAATAGATGACTATATGGACCTTTGTTGGAAAAATAATGTCTCTGATTTTTTAATACACTGTTTAGCTTGGTCATAATTTTCTTCCAAGTAGCAAGTATCTTTTTTATTGTTTTAAATCATGGCAGTCACCATCTGCAATGATTTTGGAGCCCAAGAAAAGAAAATAAAGTTTGTCATTGTCTCCATTATTTCCCATCTCTTTGCCATGTAATGATGGGACCAAATGCTATGATCTTAGCTTTTTGAATGTTGAGTTTAAGCCAGGTTTTTCACTGTCTTCTTTCAACTTCAACAAGAAGCTCTTAGTTCCTCTTTGCTTTCTGCCATTAGGGTGGTATCATTTGTATATCTGAGGTTATTGATATTTCTCCCAGCAAACTTGATTCCAATTTGTGCTTCATTAAGCCCAGTATTTCTCATGATGTAATCTGAATATAAGTTAAATAAGTAGGGTGAAAATACACAGCCTTGACATACCCCTTTCCCAATTTTGAACAAGTCTGTTGTTCCACGTCTGGTTCCAACTATTGTTTTTTGACCTGCATACAGATTTCTCAGGAGGCAAGTAAGTTGGTCTGGTAGTACCATCTCTTTACGAATTTTCCACAGTTTGTTGTGATCCATAGTGAAAGCCTTTAGAGTAGTCAATGAAGCAGAAGTAGATGTTTTTCTGGAACTCTCTTGCTTTTTCTACGATACAGTGGATGCTGGCAATTTGATTTGTAGTTCCTCTGCCTTTTCTAAATCCAGCTTGAACATCTGAAAATTCTCTGTTCATGTCCTGTTGAAGCCTAGCTTGGAAAATTTGGAGCATTACCCTGCTAGTGTGTGAAATGAACACAACTGTGCAGTAGTTTGAACATTCTTTGGCATTGTCCCTTGAGATTGAAATGAAAATGACCTTTTTCAGTCCAGGACCACTGGTGAGTTTTCCAAATTTCCTCGTATATTGAGTACAACACTTTTAGAGCATCATCTTTCAGGATTTGAAATAGCTCAACTGGAATTCCATCACTTCCACTAGCTTTGTTCATAGTGATGCTTTCTAAGGCCCACTTGACTTTGCATTCCTGGATGTCTCACTCTAGGTGAGTGATCACACCATAGTGGTTATCTGGGTTATTAAAAAAATTTTTTAATAGTTCTTCTGTGTATTCTTGCCATCTCTTCATAATCTTTTCTGCTTCTTTTAGGTCCGTTTTGTTTCTGTCTTTTATTGTGCCCATCTTTGTGTGAAATATTCCCTTAGTAACTCTAATTTTCTTGCAAAGATCTCTAGTCTTTCCATTCTATTGTTTTCCTCTATTTCTTTACATTGATCACTGAGGAATGCTTTATTATCTCCCCTTGTTATTCTTTGGAACTCTGCATTCAAGTGGGTATATCTTTCCTTTTCTCCTTGGCCTTCCACTTCTTTTCTTTTCTCAATAAGACCTCCTCAGACAACCAATTTGCCTTTTTACATACCTTCTTCTTGGGGATGGTTCTGATCACCACCTCCTGTACAATGTTATGAACCTCCATCCATAGCTCTGTAGGCACTCTGTCTATCAGATCTAATCCCTTGAATCTATTTGTCACTTGCACTGTATAATGCAAGAGATTTGATTTAGGTCATACCTGAATGACCTAGTAGTTTTCCCTACTTTCTTCAATTTAAATCTGAATTTTGCTATAACAAGTTCATGTTCTGAGCCACAGTCAGGTCCTGGTCTTGTTTTTGCTGACTGTATAGAGCTTCTCCATTTTCAGCTGAAAAGAATATAATCAATCTGATTTTGGAGTTTCTCTTGTGTTGTTGGAAGATGGTGTTTGTAGAAGTAAATATTTACTTATGAATCTATTAATGCTACTAGTTATATTATTTGTATATAGGATTACTGTTTCTTGCATTACCAAATGTGTGAATGAGTCTCCTATAAAAATAATGATGACTTAGCAACTTGATATTTTTGACCAAATATATGGCTGTATATGAGATCAATGTATCTCTACATATGAAGAAAAGCAACAAAAACAAGAGGAAATAATTTCCTGGGCCATAGCAGACTAGTAAGACAGGTGGCCCAGAGACTTTGTGCTACAATTAACATGGCCTGGGCCAGTAATAACACATTGACTGGTCTACCAAAGAAATCCTTAGACCTAGAAATGACCTTTCCTATGCCCCATTCAAAAACTGGTTATGAAATGTCTCTAAAAATTTAGTTGATTTATGAACTACATGGTGTACTGTGAACTAAGCAATGTCATTTGCCATCTAGTTCTGTGAGGACTGAATCATTAGCCACTGCAGTAACTGACCTACAGAAACACTCTGCAGGGCAAGGATGAGGTGCTCTGTGCTCTGGGGATACTGACAAAATAGCCCCTCAGATAGTTAGAAATATGTCAGAAGACATTTTTAAGAACTTGGATTCTTGCATCTTCCCATACAGTAAGTCCCTTATATATGAACCTTCAAATAGAAGACTTTCAAAGATATGATTTGTTTTTATTTCCATTATTCTAGGAGGTGGGTCATAAAGGATCCAAGATATCACTTCTTCCCAGACAGAATGGCCATAATCAAAAAAATCCCACAACAACAAGGGCTAGAGAGGGTGTGGAGAAAAAGAAACCTTTCTGCACTGTCAGTTGGTATAGTCACAATGGAAGACAGTATGGAGATTCCTTTAAAAACTAAGAGTAAAACCACCATATGACCCAGCAATCCCAATTCTAGGCATATACCCCAAAGAAAAAAAACTGAAAAAAAAAAAAAAAAGACACATGTACCCCAGTGTTCATTGCAGTAATATTTACAGTAGCCAAGACATGGAAGCAACCTACATGCCCATCAACAGATGAATGAATAAAGAAGCTGTGGTACATCCAGACAATGGAATACCACTCAGCCATAAAAAGGAACACACTTCAGTCAGTTCTAATGAGGTAGATGAACCTAGGGCATGCTATACAAGTGAAGTAAGTCAGAAAGTGAAAGACAAATATTGTATATTGACACATATAGATGTAATATAGAAGGATGGTACTGATGAATCCAATCATGGAGCAACAATGGAGACACAGACATAAAGAACAGACTTATGAACAAGGGTGGAGGAGAAGAGAGAGAATGAGATAAGTGGAAAGAATAACATATAGAGCATATAAACTAACATATGTAAATAGATAGACACTGGGAATTTGCTGTATGACTCAGAGAACTCAAACTGGGATTCTGTAATAATCTAGAAATTATTAATAGCCTGAGAAATCTGTATACAGGTCAAGAAGCAACAGTTAGAACCTGACTTGGGACAAAGGACTGGTTCCAAATTGTGAAAGGAATATGTCAAGGCTGTATTGTCACCTTGGTTATTTAACTTATATGCTGAGTACAACATGTGAAATGCCAGGCTGGATGAAGCAGAAGCTGGAATCAAGATTGCTGGGAGAAATATAAATAACCTCAAATACGCAGATGACTCCACCATTATGGCAGAAAGCAAAGAGGAGCTAAGAACCGCTTGATGAAAGTGAAAAGAGGAGAGTGAAAAAGCTGGCTTAAACTCAATATTCAGAAAACTAAGGTCATGGCATCAGGTCCCATCATCTCATGGCAAATAGATGGAAACAGTGGAAACAGTGACAGAATTTATTTTCTTGGGCTCCAAAATCACTGCAGGTGGTGACTGCAGCCATGAAATTAAAAGATGCTTGCTCCTTGGGAGAAAAGCTATGACCAACCTAGATAGCATATTCAAAAGCAGAGATATTACTTTGCCAACAAAGGTCCGTCTAGTCAAGGCTATGGTTTTTCCAGTAGTCATGTATGGATGTGAGAGTTGGCCTATAAAGAAAGGTGAGCACTGAAGAATTTATGCTTTTGAAACCATGGTGTTGGAGAAGACTCTTGAGGGTCTCTTGGACTGCAAGGAGATCCAACCAGTCCATCTTGATGGAAATCAATCCTTAATATTCATTAGAAGGACTGATGCGAAGCTGAAGCTCTAGCACTTGGACACCTGATCTGAAGAGCTGACTCCTTGGGAAAGACCCTAATGCTGGGAAAGATTGAGGGCAGGAGGAGAAGGGGACGACAGAGGATGACAGGTTTCATGGCATCACCGACTTGATGGATTTTAGTTTGAGCAAGCTCAGTGAGGTTGGTGATGGACAGGGAGGACTTTCGTGCTGCAGTCCATGGGGTCACAAAGAGTCGGACATAACTGAGGGACTGAACTGAATAACCTGTAAGGGTGGGAATGGGCAAGGAAGTGGGAGGGAGGTTCAAAAGGAAGTAGATATATGTGCACCTATGGTTAATTCAAGTTGATGTATGAGAGAAATCAAATGGATATTGTAAACCAATCATCAACCAATCAAATATAAATATTAAATAACAGATATGAACATGCATTCACATGTCTAATCATGTAAATTAAATCTATTTGATGAGGTTCTATTATTAGGTTTTGTGGTACCAGAAACTGAACATAGAATGGTACATGAAGCTGTTCAGAATGCAACCCAGGGCTACTATGTCATCTATAATGAGAAAAAAGAACTTTTAAGAGAGTAGAAAAACCCTATGTCTCCAGCAAGGAGCGAGAACCTGTGCCATCAGCATCAAGTGTGAGTGAAACTGCATCTTGCTCTCCATATCCTACTGCTGACAATCCCTCTTTTCCCACCTACTCTCCCTCCTCAATTAAGTAACTCTTTTTTCCTGTTCACTCAATGCCAGCCCCTGTATGCCAGTTGTACTGCACTACTCTGCTTTCCAAAATACTATACGTAAGATTAAAAATGTTTTGTTTTTTGTGTTTTTTTAATATATTATTTTATAAAGTATTTTATATATAAAATATTTTCTACTACTACTACTACTAAGTCGCTTCAGTCGTGTCCGACCCTGTGTGACCCCATAGACGGCAGCCCACCAGGCTCCCTCATCCCTGGGATTCTCCAGGCAAGAACACTGGAGTGGGTTGCCATCTCCTTCTCCAGTGCATGAAAGGAAAAGTGAAAGTGAAGTCGCTCAGTCGTGTCTGACTCTTAGCGACCCCATGGACTGTAGCCTACCAGGCTCCTCCATCCATGGGATTTTCCAGGCAAGAGTACTGGAGTGGGGTGCCAAACCCATTACAGTATAATACTGTATAGCTGAATGTGTCACTCGTGTACCTAGGCAAACTTTGTCGGATTTATGAACAAATTGGACTTATGAACTGAGAGGCCCAATTCCTAGGCAGGTTCATAAGAAGTCCAGAGTCCCTGAGGAGCAGAGAAGGGTCTGGAGTTCTCAAGGAGGTGAAAAGGACAAACTTTTTTTTTTTTTCTTTAATCCCAGAGTTGATGATTGCACAACAAAACAACTCATCTTGCTCAAGGTTATGTTTTCCCTTAAACTCTGTGCCAGTGATTATATAACAACAATGTATCCTGTTTGAGGACAGGTTTTTCCTTCTTGAGAACTTTCTGACTAATCCTGTTATTTTAAAATGTAAATTATGTTACATTTAATCCTGTTAAAGCTGTTAAGATCTTTCTATTGTTAAATTCTAATCCTGTTGTCTTAAAATGTAACTTGTGTGAGTGGATCTGGTAAGATCTTTGCAACCTTAAGACATTCTTTTCATTTATTGTAATAACCAATTAAAAAAGTATGTAGCTCCCTTGCTAAAACTAGCGGCTGGGGCACTCTCCATCTTCTTCTGATGTCTGTGTCAGAACCTTTCTCCGTCCCTTTTTCACTTTAATAAAACTCTGCTACACAAAAACTCTTGAGTGACAAACCTGGTTTCTGGTCCCGAAGCGAAATCTTCTTCGGAGATCACAAATCCAACATCGTTCACTGTAAACTATCCTGAACACACTCTCAGAACAGAGCTTGTTTGTATGTAGGGGACTTGTTGTTCTTAGAAAAGCACTAAAGTTGTTAACTGGGATTTCTGTTCTTCCCAATTAGCTGTATCCTTCTACTGAGTTGTGTGCTTGATTGCATGCAGCTCTTCATGAAAATCACAGATATGCTGGCCCTCCCCTTACCTATTGGGAACAATTTGTCTCAGGTGAGACAATCTCTCAGTGCTGAGGAACTGCTATTGTCCTCAGTGGGGCTTTCCAGGGGGCTCAGTGATAAACAATCCTCCTGTTATGCAGGAGATGTGGGTTTGATCCCTGTGTTGGAAAGATCCTCTAAAGAAGGAAATGGCAACTTGTTTCAGTATCCTTGCCTGGGAAATCCCATGTGCAGAGGAGTTTGGAGGGTTCCGGTCCATGGGGTAGTAAAGAATAGGACACAACTTAGTGACAGCAAACACATAGTCCTCAGTAAATGCCCAAATAATACTGAAACTCACAGCTCTCACATCGGACATTTTTATTTCAGTTTACGATGAAAACAATTGAAATATCTATGCTAACTTTCACCTATAAATTTTGGAATAAGCAGATGAAAGTCTTCCTTTTTAAATTATGAAAATCTTCTTATTACTAGTGTTTTTAATTTCTAGAGTTATAGTTACTAGAGTTACTATTTACAATTTGAAAATAACTGAAATAAGCATCAAATCAAATAAGTTGTACATGTAAAACTTTCATCTTTTCCATAATTTTTAATTATCTTTTATGTTTCATTTATATTCACTTATTTTTTTCTATTTAAGTTGGTGATCATTTTCAAAATGTAAAGTAGAAAGGTAGAGGCTTTATTATTATTAAAGTATCAAATACAAGTTACAATTACTTAATGGTGGTGAAGAACAAAAGACGGAAACAGGTAGGTTCTTTTTCTGGTGGTGTGTGTTTTCACTAATGTGTAGAAGCATAATTTCAGAAACCATGTGACTTTCTGGAAAAATAATGATATAATATATATTCATGGATCATTATTTTATCATACAAATATTTCCTTTAGTTTAATCTCCCAAAAGGTACATGATAATGTGTTTTAGATATATTCAATAATGGTTTATAACCTTTTTCTTCATTTGGTCAATAAATGATTAAAAGTATTTTAAGGTTAATGATCTCATGATGTGATCAATCATTCTAAGCTAAATCTGCCACCAGGGCTTCTCATTTTGCAAATGATTTCTTGATTATTATCACAAGAAGCACATCTGTATGCTGGTTGAAAAGTTAATTAAAATGTGATTCCATCTGGTAGTCCAGTTGTGAATGTCACTATTCAATTTAATCTACATTGAGCTACATTGAAATAAACTCTGCATAATCAAAAGATATAATGTAGCGGGGTGCACAGAGATGTAAGTTAGCTAGTGTTGCATATGTTCAGTTAATTCTCTTTTCTTTCTCTTTTAATTCTTTTTTCTTTTATAAAAGTTAGAAACCTGGGAAAACAATATTTCCTAATGATTTTCTCATTATGGGTACATTTCCTTTTGTGTGAATTTTGTAAAGCTGCATATTTATTCCTATTTCCCCCACTCATTTTTAGTAGGATTGAGAGAGTCGATGTGAGTGTAGTTTTCTCTCAAAGCTACCAACTTCAATCACTCATTTTGTTCTGATGCCACGTGTATTGGATTCCTATTGCTCTTGTAAAAAATTACCAGTAACTCAATGATTTAAAATAATACAAATTTATTAATTTACAGTTCTGGAGATCAGAAGTTTGAAATGAGTCTCATGGCTACAATCAAGCTACAAGTAAGGTGGTGTTCCTTTAGGAGACTCTCAAGGGAATCTCTTCTTTGTTATCCCAGTTCCTAGAACCTGTCCACATTCCTTGGCCTGTGTGTCCCTTCTGTCCCGAAAGCCATCAGTGAATGATCAGGTCTTTTGATTCTGATTCAGACTCTTCTGTTTCACTCTTCCTATTACAAGTTCCTTGTGTATATTGAGCCCACCCACATTATACATTATACGGACTAAGCTCCGTCTAGTCAAGGCTATGGTTTTTCCAGTGGTCAGGTATGGATGTGAGAGTTGGACTGTGAAGAAGGCTTAGCGCCGAAGAATTGATGCTTTTGAACTGTGGTGTTGGAGAAGACTCTTGAGAGTCCCTTGGACTGCAAGGAGAACCAATCAGTCCATTCTGAAGGAGATGAGCCCTGGGTTTCTTTGAAAGGAATGATGCTAAAGCTAAAACTCCAGTACTTTGGCCACCTCATGTGAAGAGTTGACTCATTGGAAAAGACCCTGATGCTGGGAGGGATTGGGGGCAGGAGGAGAAGGGGACGACTGAGGATGAGATGGCTGGATGGCATCACTTACACGATGGACGTGAGTCTGAGTGAATTCCAGGAGTTGGTGATGGACAGAGAGGCCTGGTGTGCTGCAATTCATGGGGTTGCAAAGATTCAGACATGACTGAGCAACTGAACTGAACATTATACATGAAAATCTCCTCCTCTTAAAATCAGTTGAATAACAACCTCAATTCCAACTGTAGCTCTAATCTCCTCTTGTCATGTAACATGACATTCATGAGTTTTGGGGACAGATGTGGACACTTTGAAGGCCATTCTTCTATCCTCCACACATTGTAACCAGTTAAACCTAATGCTTAGGTAAAGAGTTAACTGGTGTCCATCCTTTCCTCTCAGACTAATTTGAAACAGTTTGGCTGATGTTTCTCTGGTTTGGCTGATGATTACTAGTTTGCTCACATGCTGACATGTGTTTCTAGTTATGGATTTTTCCCAACAGATGAAGAATTGGAGATAAAACTTAGAATTGAGTTCATATAAAAATCCATATCTTTTCATGGAAAGGCTGAACTTGGTTATTATGGGTTGGCTCATATTCCATCTTTTGAACTTTTTTTTTTTTTGGAAAGTGGAAAGTGTTTATTTTTCACCAGTTAGTTTTGCTAAATTTAAATAGGCAGGCCATTAGACTTTGCTTGTTGAAATGCAATTTTAATCCATCTCTAAATTAGAGATTTCAAGGAAATGTTTAGCAGTTTACTTGTTCATACTTCTGCAAATAAAATGCACCCAACAAGATAACCATAAAGCAGCAGTCCCCCAACCTTTTTGGCACCAAGGATCAGTTTTATGGAAAACAGTTTTTCCACAGACAGAGGTGGTGGGGGATGGTTTCCACATGATTCAAACACAGGACAGTTATTATTTATTTACTTCTATTATTATTATTAAACTGATAAGAACAGATACTACACTTGATCTTAGCCAAATGAGATGGCTGGATGGCATCATGGACTCAATGAACGTGAGTCTGAGTGAACTCCGGGAGATGGTGATGGACAGGGAGGCCTGGAGTGCTGCGATTCATGGGGTCTCAAAGAGTTAGACATGACTGAATGACTGAACTGAACTGAACTGATTATTATTATATCAGCTCCTCCTCAGCTCATCAAGAATTAGATCCCGGAGGCTGGGGACTCTGCCATAAATAATTACTACTAGGATAGTGAAATTGCAAACATAAAGATTATTTACATATGGAACAATCATTTTAAAACTAAAAAAATATATAGGAAGTTTTGATGTTGATAAGATGTTTAGTCTATCAATCAGATTTTAATAAATAAAATAATTAGGATATATACTTATATACAAAAGGGTTTGCTATACAGACTTATTTTTCATTAAAGAAAACATTTTATTAAGGTATAATCAACATGTAAAAAGCTGTTCATATTTAAAGTATATAGTTTGATGAGTTTGGGGATAAGAATGCACCTATGAAACCAATCACCAAGGCCATGGACATGTCCATTACCTCCTAAAGATCCCTGCCATTCCCTCTATTATAATTGTGAGCACTATTTTTGAAGCTTCCCCCCCCCCCAGTTTTATTGAGAGATAAATAGCATACATTTAGCTTTTATAACAGAGAAAGCAATGGCAACCCACTCCAGTCTTGCCTGGAAAATCCATGAGCAGAGGAGCCTGGTAGGCTGCAGTCCATGGGGTCACAAAGAGTCAGACAGGACTGAGAGGCTTCATTTTCACTTTTCACTTTCATTCATTGGAGAAGGAAATGGCAACCGACTCCAGTATTCTTGCCTGGAGAATGCCAGGGACTGGGGAGCCTGGTGGGCTGCCATCTATGGGGTCGCCCAGAGTCGGACACAACTGGAGTGACTTAGCGGCAGCAGCAGCAGCTTTCATAAAATTCTGTTCTAACAATAGGAAAAGATATATTACTTGGGCTTGTTTTGGACTCTGTGGGAGAGGGAGAGTGTGGGATGATTTGGGAGAGTGGCATTGAAACATTTATAATATCATGTAAGAAATGAATCTCCAGTCTAGGTTTGATGCAGGATACAGGATTCTTGGGGCTGGTGCATTGGGATGACCCAGAGAGATGGTATGGGGAGGGAGGTGGGAGGGGGGTTCAGGATGGGGAACATGTGTACACCCGTGGTGGATTCATGTTGATGTATGGCAAAACCAATACAGTATTGTAAAGTAAAATAAAGTAAAAAAAAAAAAGAAAAAAAGAAAGAAAGAAAATACAAAAGTACCCAGATCACATACAAAGAAAAAAAAATGCATTTTTAGGATATTTAAGGCAAAGTTGCATCATTTGGCCTACTTATCTTCCAAAGTGTCCTGATTGTCCATACCTTTATGTGCAAGAAAGTTGAAAAAAAAAATACACACATCATATTTATGTATAATATTCACATAATATTTACATAATATATATTAAGTTTATATACTATACATTGGAAAAGACCTTGATGTTGGGAAAGATTGAGGTCAGGAGGAGGAGGGGAGACAGAGGATGTGATGGTTCAATAGCATCACCAACTCAATGCATGTGACAGTGAGCAAACTCTGGGAGATAATGAAGGACAGGGAAGTCTGCAGTCTGTTGGGCTGCAAAGAGTTAGATACAACTTAGAGACTAAACAACAGCAACAAATAAAAATCAACCTAAATGTAAGAATGAAAAGTTTCATATTCCAAATTTTTTTTAGAAGAAATTACATCTCTTATTGTCAGTTCTGTGACCATTGTAAACATATATTGTAAAGACTTAAAATTATCCAAATAGCATACTTTAGCTAGCAATTCAAAAATCTTTAAAACATTCCTAGCATGTATTTGTTGAATATGTGACATCTTGGTGCAGCATTATATATATATACTATATTTAACTTAGAGGGTAGACATGATCGTATCTTACTTGGACATTATGTATTGACATTTTGGGGTTAAGTTTCTTACCAGACACTTCTATGATGTTCATTCTGAATATGATAAAAAAGAGTAAGGCCACAGTGAATGCATACAAGCTTACATGATAAGCTTACTCCACTGCTGCTACTGCTAAGTCACTTCAGTCATGTCCGACTCTGCAACCCCATAGACGGCAGCCCACCAGGCTCCCCTGTCCCTGGGATTCTCCAGGCAAGAACACTGGAGTGGGTTGCCATTTCCTTCTCCAAAACATGAAAGTGAAAAGTGAAAGTGAAGTCACTTAGTCGTATCCGACTCTTAGTGACCCCATGGACTGCAGCCCGCCAGGCTCCTCCATCCATGGGATTTTCCAGCTCACCAGGTTCCTCCATCTATGGGATTTTCCAGCCTGCCAGGCTTCTCCAAACATGGGATTTTCCAGGCAAGCTTACTCTAGACTTCACTCTAAAATAATCATGCATTGCCCTACTTCACAATACAAATCTCTATTTATATTGAAATGTTCAGGGGAGAACATAAACCACAGAAACAAAGTGCAATTCTCCTGGCACTGGAGCATCATATGTGCTTTCTGAGCACAATTTTAATTTATTTTTTATACATGTTGAAAAAGAAAAAATTTATGTGAGAAGACTTATGTCTCCTATTTTTCTCGAAATCAATCAGGATTCATCTCTGCTCTGCACTCAAACCTTTGCAGCTCATTCCATCCTTTCTGAAGTCTGAGGACAGGCGAGGAAAGTCTCATGAAGAGATGAGTTCATGAACTGTGCTTGTCCTTATTTCCATATGCGCTCCCACGTTGTTGTTCACTGAGCAGGAATATGTTTATTTACGGGACTGCGGCATTCTCATCTTAACCAGGGGTTAATTAACCCTCCCTTGGCTTAATACTCATTAATTTTATTTGCCAAGGCTTGCCCAAGCTCAGTTTCTCTGGAACATTGATTTTTTAATCTGTAGACTGTAAAATGCCCTGTAATTCATGCAAAATTGTCTATTAATGCAGATATGTGTTTTTCTGGTGAAGAATCCAGGTCTTTACAAGACTCACTGGGAATTCTGACCAACAGTAGTTGAACAATCACTGTTTTAAAGTAAGCCAGAACGTCTCCCTCTTGGCATTCTCTCTGTTAATAAAAACTTTATGGACTATGTGGCATTTCACAGTTTGGGGACATTTTGTATTGGAGAGCAAAAGATGTCATTATAGTAGGGGCTCATAACTCTGAATCAGACTGTTATACTAGCAGTGAATTATTTAGTCCTAAACATCACTCATCTTAGTCTTGTATGTATTAAATGTGCAAGTAAATTAGGTTCAAGGAAAAAAAAAATAAAATCTGTTTTCACAGTTTCCTGATGACACCAGCTACAAGACTAGAGTCACATAACACCCATTACCTCATCTATTTGGAAATCTGGTATTTTAAAATTTCATGAAGAAATAAAAAGCATTCTAAGTCTACACCAGTGCAGGCAATTAGGGCCAAGAAATAACTTACTCTTTCACCACAAAGAATAGATTCACGTCATTTTTATCATTTCTTTTATTTATTTATTTAGCCTTTGCCTGAATCAACCCTTGAGCCATATATTTATCAAAGGGTTACTGGGGTCTTCCTTAGGTCTAAGTATTATTCTAGCATTTTTTGTTGCTATTCATGCTAAGTCATGTCTAATTCTTTGTGACCCCATGGAATGTAGCACCCCAGATCCCTGTATCTTCCACAGTCTCCAAAGTAGGTTCAAATTTATGTCCATTGAGTTGATTATGCTACCTAACCATTTCATCCTCTGTTGCCCCCTTCTCCTCTTCACTTCAATTCAGTTCAGTCACTCAGTTGTGTCCAATTCTTTGCAACATCATGGACTGCAGCACACCAGGCTTCCCTGTCCATCACCAGCTCCTGGACCCTACTCAAACTTATGTCCGTTGAGTTGGCCGTGCCATTCAACCATCGCATCCTCTGTCATCCCTTCTCCTCCCGCCTTCAATTTCTCCCAGCATCAGGGTTTTTTTCAAATGAGTTACTTCTTCGCATCAGGGGCCAAAGTATTGGAGTTTCAGCTTTAGCATCAATCCTTCCAATGAATATTCAGGACTGATTTCCTTTGGGATGGGCTGGTTGGATCTCCTTGTAATCCATGGGACTCTCAAGTGTCTTCTCCAACACCACAGTTCAAAAGCATCAATTCTTTGGTGCTCAACTTTCTTCACAGAAAGCTATATACCCTCGTCCTCTTGCCTTCCATCTTTTCCAGCATCAGTGTCTTTTCCAAAGAGTTGGCTCTTCACATCTGGTGGCCAAAATATTGGAGTTTCAGCTTGAGCATCAGTCCTTTCCATGAGTATTCAGGACTGATTTTTTTCAGAATTGACTGGTTTGCTCTCCTTGCAGTCCAAGAAACTCTCAATAGTTTTCTCCAGCACCACAATGCAAAAGCATCAATTTTTTGATGTTCAGGTTTCTTTATGGTCCAACTCTCACATCCATACATGACTATTGGAAAAACCATAGGTTTGACTATACAAAATTTTGTCAGCAATGTGATGTCTACTTTTTAATAATACATGGTCTAGGTTTGTCGCAGCTTTCCTTCCTAGGAGGAAGCATTTTTAAATTTCATGGCTGCATTCATCATCTGCAGTGATTTTGGAGCCTCAGGCAAAAGGAATCTGTCACTGCTTCCAATTTTTCCCTTCTACTTGCCATGAAGTGATGGCACTGGATGCCACATTCTTAGTGTTTTGAATGTTGAGTTTTAAGCCAGCTTTTTCACTCTCCTCTTCAACCCTCATTAAGAGGCTCTTTAGATTCTCTTCATCTTCTGCCATCAGGGTGGAATCATTTGTATATCTGAGGTTGTTGATATTTCTCCCAGCAATTTTGATTTCAGGTTGTGATTCATCCAGCCCAGCATTTTGCATGAAGTACTCTGCTTATAAATTAAATAAGCAGGGTGATAATATACAGCCTTGATGTTCTCCTTTCCAAATTTAGAATCAGTCTGTTGTTCCAAGAAAGGTTCTAAATGTTGCTTCTTGACCCACATTCAGGTCTCTCCGGGAGGTAAGGTGGTCTGCTATTTCTATCTCTTGAGGACTATCCACAGTATGTTGTGATCCACACAGTTAAAGGTTTTAACATAGTCGATGAAGTAAAAGTAGATATTTTTCTGGAACTCCATGATCAAACAAATACTGGCAACTTGGTCTGTGGTTTCTCTGCCTTTTCTAATCTCAGCTTTTACATTTGGAAGTCTTTAGTTCATGTACTGCTGAAACCTAGCTTGAAGGATTTTGAGCATTACCTTGCTCACATGTGAAATGAATGAATTTGTATGATAGTTTTAATTTTCTTTGGCATTGCCATTCTTTTCAATTGAAATGAAAACTGACTTTCCAGTCCTATGGACAATGCTGAGATTTCCAAATTTGCTGGCATACTGAGTGGAGCACTTTAATAGCAACATCTTTTAGAACTTTAAATAGCCCGGCTGGAACTTCATCACCTCCACTACCTTTGTTTGTAATAATGCTTCTGAAGGCCCATTTGACTTCACACTCCAGGATGTTCAGCTCTAGGTGAGTGGGCACACTAGTTATAGATATCCTGATCATTAAGACCTTTTTGTATAGTTTTTCTGTATATTCTTGCCACCTCTTCTTAATATCTTCTGCTTCTGTTAGGTCCTTATCATTTCTGTCCTTTATCTTTCTATTATTTTTCTATATTTCTTTTCATTGTTTGGTTAAGAAGGCCTCCTTATCTCTCCTTGCTATTCTCTGGAATTCTTTATTCAGTTGTGTTTATCTTTTCCTTCCTCCCTTGCCTTTTACTTCTCATTTCCTCAGCTATTTGTAAAGCCGCCTCAGACAACCAGTTGGTCTTCTTGCCATTCTTTTTCTTTCAGTTCAGTTCAGTTTGGTCACTCAGTCGTGTCTGACTTTTTGCGACCCCATGAGTCACAACACGCCAGGCCTCCCTGTCCATTACCAACTCCCAGAGTTCACCCAGACCCACGTCCATGGAGTCAGTGATGCCATCCAGCCATCTCATCTTTGGTCATCCCCTTCTCTTGCCCTCAATTCCTCCCAGCATCAGAGTCTTTTCCAATGAGTCAACTCTTCGCATGAGGTGGCCAAAGTACTGGAGCTTCAGCTTCAGCATCGTTCCTTTCAAAGAAATCCCAGGGCCGATCTCCTTCAGAATGGATTGGTTGGATCTCCTTGCAGTCCAAGGGACTCTCAAGAGTCTTCTCCAACACCACAGTTCAAAAGCATCAATTCTTCAGTGCTCAGCCTTCTTCACAGTCCAACTCTCACATCCATACATGACCACAGGAAAAACCATAGCCTTGTCAGGCCTCCCTGTCCATCACCAACTCCCGGAGTTCACTCAGACTCACGTCCATTGAGTCCATGATGCCATCCAGCCATCTCATCCTTGGTCGTCCCTTTCTCCTCCTGCCCCCAATCCCTCCCAGCATCAGAGTCTTTTCCAATGAGTCAACTCTTCGCATGAGGTGGCCAAAGTACTGGAGCTTCAGCTTCAGCATCGTTCCTTTCAAAGAAATCCCAGGGCCGATCTCCTTCAGAATGGATTGGTTGGATCTCCTTGCAGTCCAAGGGACTCTCAAGAGTCTTCTCCAACACCACAGTTCAAAAGCATCAATTCTTCAGTGCTCAGCCTTCTTCACAGTCCAACTCTCACATCCATACATGACCACAGGAAAAACCATAGCCTTGACTAGACGGACCTTAGTGGGCAAAGTAATATCTGTGCTTTTGAATATGCTATCTAGGTTGGTCAAAACTTTTCTTCCAAGGAGTAAGCGTCTTTTAATTTCATGGCTGCAGTCACCATCTGCAGTGATTTTGGAGCCCCCAAAAATAAAGTCTGACACTGTTTCCACTGTTTTCCTATTTCCCATGAAGTGATGGGACTTGATGCCATGATCTTCATTTTCTGAATGTTGAGCTTTAAGCCAACTTTTTCACTCTCCTCTTTCACTTTCATCAAGAGGCTCTTTAGTTCCTCTTCACTTTCTGCCATAAGGGTGGTGTCATCTGCATATCTGAGGTTATTGATATTTCTCCCAGCAATCTTGATTCCAGCTTGTGCTTCTTCCAGTCCAGGGTTTCTCATGATGTACTCTGCATATAAGTTAAATAAGCAGGGTGACAATATACAGCCTTGACGTACTCCTTTTCCTATTTGAAACCAGTCTGTTGTTCCATGTCCAGTTCTAACTGTTGCTTCCTGACCTGCATACAGATTTCTCAAGAGGCAGGTTAGGTGGTCTGGTATTCCCATTTCTTTCAGAATTTTCCACAGTTTATTGTGATCCACACAGTCAAAGGCTTTGGCATAGCAATAAAGCAGAAATAGATGTTTTTCTGGAACTCTCTTGCTTTTTCCATGATCCAGCGGATGTTGGCAATTTGATCTCTGGTTCCTCTGCCTTTTCTAAAACCAGCTTGAACATCTGGAAGTTCATCTTTTTCTTTAAGAAGTAAGAAATGCAACATTTTCGGCCATGTCAGTAAATAAGGATGTTACAGTCACCAGCAATTGCAGCCACCATGTATGATGAGCTGGTGAGCCGTGAGAGAACTCAGGAAGGAAAGAATATCTGTCAGCTAGCAGTATTCAGACTACAGCCCCTTCCCAGGGTGAGCTCTAAGGAAGTTTAGGATGTGAAAACAGAATACTGGCCCCAGGTGGCTGAAGTGCCTATCAAAGGAGTGATTTCAGTGAGCCCAGACTCTTGCCATACATAGAAAAATGCTAAATTTCTTAGCTTGGGTTATCTGATTTTCTTTAATTAGCAATAATCTTTTGACATTCAGACTACCTGCTCTTTCTTGAAAAACTCCTGTTATCCTGACTCCTCCCCTCACTTCTTTGAAACAGTTTTCTCAGGGTTCGCTGAGACGCTGTCTGCCCCAGCCTGAAGTCCTAAAAATTCCCATTGAATAAAACATAAGGCTCACCTTTTAGGTTGTGAATTTATTATTTTTTTTAATCTACAATAGTAATAGACGGTAATGCTATTTAGGAAGAAGGAATACCACATAGTGGCTATTTACAAGCTGTAAATAGAAAGGAAAAGAAGAACTTAGTATTACATCCAGTTTTTTTTTTTTTTTGCTTTGATAACTGGTGGATAGGAGTGATATTTAATTAAATGAATAATGTAGGAAGAAGAATATATTAAAAGGAAGGCATGTGCAGAAGCTCCTTAAAATATATTCGGTGACTAAAATGCCTATTTTATTGCACTAAAAACTGAGGTCTGAGCACATAGGAACAATCTGTAAGGTGTCTCTTGCCAATTCTTTAGAAAAACAGTGGCACATGTGTCCACAGAAGGGCGTAATAGAACTTCACATCAACCATTGAAGGTGTTCAAAATGATCCACCCCAAACTGCCAGTCAGCAAGTGAATTATTTTGAGCTGAAGAAAATGAAGGCCCAAGAGACTCAGGAAGAACTTTTAATTTTCCTCTTAACCACCTAAAGTAATTCAGATAAAGGACCTGGCTTAGAGAGAGAGCTATTACAAGAGATAAGTTTCATCTGAATTTATCTGCATGGCACACAAATATCTAACTAACATCTGATCTCAACTTCCTTTGAATTTGCCCTCCTCCCGTTTGAAGTCCATGGCTCCTACTCCACTCCTTAACTCAGGATTCATTAGCCTCGACTACTCAACTTGCCCTTGGGTCTTAAATCTCTGGAACCCCAGTATGCTTGTAGTTAAATTTATTTTTCTCCTGTTAATCAACGTTTCACATCAATCTAATTAATGGATCAGCAAAAAGAACCTAAAAATTTAGAGGAAAAGTTTTCCTTGCCAACTTTGAGAAAGTTTATCTTTGTAGCAGAAATTATTCACAAACTGACACTCAAGATATTGCCAAACTATACCCTTCTTTGAATATGATGTGATCTCAAGATGTCAACTTCTCTATGATAACTACAGTGACTGTGTAACTGTGTCAATAAAAGGTCCAAGAAGCATTATAAGGACCTAATCTCCAATGGAGATTAGATATAGTAGTGAATCAGGAAGTGAGTGTTATTAGCTTCAACAATTTCCCACTTTGATTGTTTCAGGTTGTTGTTATGAAACCACAACTGAGACCAACAGGTTGGATCTGGTTTGTGCTGCTTTGTGGGAGCCAATACTTGAAGCTTCAGGAATATGGTGGCTAGATTTTAATCACAGGCATTATTAAGGAGTTAAGTTATATAAAATCACAAATAAATTCTATTAAAACAGAAATAAACACTTAACTCATTAAATTTTTGCTGTTGTTTTGTTACCTAAGCTCTTGAGGTTATTAACATCTACTATACATATATATTAGAAATACTATATAATGGTGTTTGCTACTTTACCTCTTTTCCAACTCTATATTTAATGAGGTCACATTGGTAGCTTGATCTCAGTCATGGTGAGAATATACCATTGAAATCAACAAATGCTACCAATTAGGGTTTATTGTTTCTTTGATTGTTAGGTTTAAGATCGCAGAGAAAATATTAATGATCGAGATTAAATTTAAAAGTGTGCTTTGTCTGTAGTCATATAGTTTAAGTAAAATTTAAAACTTGAAGTTATATTCTTCCAGTACTTGAAGACTATTATTCAATTTACTAAAAAAAAAAAATGATTCATTACTGAACATTGATGAATTACATGCCTTTCTAACATAGAATTTTATTTAGTTTTTTCTCACTGTCAAATAAAACAAAAGCAGCACACAGAATTTTTGTCAGAACAACACTCATCTGTCAATTGCAGCCACAGGTTGGCTATGGATATAATATATCACAAAATTAATTACAACATTCTATGATAATCAATTATATGGAATTTACAATAGAAGTGTTACATATTGTATTATTATTTGTAAATTGTGTCTACAAATTCTTCATAACAGTAAATCTGTAATAAGTGTGTGTATGAGTATGCGTGCAGATGTTTTTTTTTGTTTTCGATGAACATCTAATAAACACTTCTGTCTCAGAAATGGAACCAATGCCTCGACTACTTTCATGGTGTACAAGTAGCAACATTTGGAACTAACTATTGTACTCTAAAATAGCTGAATACGCATTCATGTAATATTCCCAGCTCTGCAGTCAAAATTTTAAACTGGTATATTAGAAGCAAATGAGATGGGTATGGGATTTTCAAATTTTGTACATTTTTACATATCATCTCATTGACTCCCATAAAATCTGTGAATAGACAAAAATGTATTATCTTAAGACACAGCTGAGGATCACTGATTGTGAGTATCACTCGTATTCATGCACAGCAATTCTTCACCAGAGCTAAGAACAGAATTTAGGGCTTTGGGTGAACTTGCTGTTAAAGACATCTACAACTCACCACACAGATTCTTCTTTTCTACAAAACTACGTGTGCTTGGAGCCCGCTTTCTCTCTCCCAGGTAAGAGAAAAGCAGAGGACTGGAGAGGTAAGAACAATGTCACTGGAAAAGAAAGCCCTGCAAATGATTTCAGAAAAAGAGATTTTCTTCTTTGTGTTTTGAATCCTGAATGACAGGTTTAAGATCGCTTTTTGCTTAATTTATGTTGTGAATTTCTTCTTACGATTATCAATGAGTTCTCACATGAGTATGCAATCATAATAAGAGTCAAACTTCAGCAATTTCCTGACAAGTTAGAAAGCAATAAAATACTCCAAAGTGGTATATCAAAGAAGGTGATATTTTTAAACCAGAGGTGTGGTGATACCTATAAATCATCCAGGCATTCCTCTTGAGATTTCTATCCTCACTTGGAGAAGCTATTGGGACAATACATACAAAAAATGTCATCCAGAGGGAAAAAAAAAGTAACTTTTGAGAAAATAAGATTCGGAAGTCTTAGGAAGCTTATGTAAATTGGAGACGAGAATGTTATCTGTCTCAGTTCTTCTCACCCCATTATTCATGTTTTATCTATACTTCTAAAGGTTTGAAATTTAACACATAGTATTAAAAGTAAAATATAAATGGTTGATCATAGCTTCTTAAGAAATATCTTTATTTGAATGTGCAATCTAATTTCGGGTCTTGTTGTTCAGTCACTAAATCATGTCTGACTCTTTTGCTACCGCATGGAATGTAGCCTGCCAGGCTTTTCTGTCCATAGGGTTTCCCAGGAAAGAACACTGGAGTGGGTTGCCATTTCCTACTCTGGGGGATCTTCCTGACTCAGGGAAAAAAATCGCATCTCCTGCGCTGGCAGACAGATTCTTTACCACTGAGCTGCCAAAGGAAGCCCATGACACAGGTTACATACCTAATAATAGGAAATACCATCAAAAAGAGAAATATTTTTTACATTTTTAGGCTAAATGGATTAGTTATCTTTTGATACCAAAAAAGAAAGCCTTTGTTTTTATACACTCTGTTTCCAAGCTATGCTGCTGCTGCTCTGCTAAGTCGCTTCAGTCGTGTCCGACTCTGTGTGACCTTATAGACGGCAGCCCACCAGGCTCCCTTGTCCCTGCGATTCTCCAGACAAGAACACTGGAGTGGGTTGCCATTTCCTTCTCCAATGTGTGAAGGTGAAAAGTGAAAGTGAAGTCACTCAGTTGTGTCTGACTCTTAGCGACTCCATGGACTGCAGCCCACTAGGCTCCTCCGTCCATGGGATTTTCCAGGCTAGAGTACTGGAGTGGGGTGCCATTGCCTTCTCTGTTCCAAGCTATAGGTTTATGGAATATCAGAGTTTTCTTAATCTTTTTGTATCTACTATAGAAACATTGTAGCTCTTATTTATATATAAAACACACACACACACACACACACACACACACACACACCCGTCTTCCTTGGGATTTCTCTGCCATGTATTTCCAGTCAATATATAGATTGTTTCTATCATTAGTTGTAAAAATAATAATTGCTATATGCCAAGTATGATGATATACAATCTTTCACTAACTCATTTACTCTCATGAAACATCTTCAGATTACAAGCTGCTGTGTCCTTTCAGATAGGGAAGCTTGAGATGTTTAAAAGTTAAATGACAAGAAACTATAAAACTCCTAGAGGAGAACATAGGCAAAACACTCTCCAACATAAATCACAGCAGGATCCTCTATGACCCACCTCCCAGAATACTGGAAATAAAAGCAAAAATAAACAAATGGGATCTAATTAAAATTAAGAGCTTCTGCACAACAAAGGAAACTATAAGCAAGGTGAAAAGACAGCCTTCTGAATGAGAGAAAATAGCAAATGAAGCAACTGACAAACAACTAATCTCAAAAATATACAAAGAGTTTACGCAGCTCAATTCCAGAAAAATAAATGACCCAATCAAAAAATGGGTCAAAGAACTAAATAGACATTTCTCCAAAGAAGACATACGAATGGCTAACAAACACATGAAAAGATGCTCAACATCACTCATTATCAGAGAAATGCAAATCAAAACCACAATGAGGTACCTTTTCACACCAGTCAGAATGGCTGCGATCCAAAAGTCAACAAGCAATAAATGCTGGAGAGGGTGTGGAGAAAAGGGAACCCTCTTACACTGTTGGTGGGAATGCAAATTAGTACAGCCACTATGGAGAACAGTGTGGAGATTCCTTAAAAAATTGCAAATAGAA
>SJXQ01009212.1:42776-87613 GCA_006408695.1 Aepyceros melampus | reverse complement strand
TTTTTTTTTTTTTTTTCAGTTCAGTCGTTCAGTCGTGTTGACTCTTTGTAACTTCATGGACTCCAGCATCCAGCACGCTGGGCTTCCCTGTCCATCACCCACTCCCAGAGCTTGTTCAAACTCGTCCATTGAGTCAGTGATGTCATACAACCATCCCATCCTCCATCATCTCCTTCTCCTCCTGCCTTCTATCTTTCCCAGCATCAGGGTCTTTTCTAATGAGTCAGTTCTTCACATAATGTGGCCAAAGTATTGGAGTTTCAGCTTCAGCATCAGTCCTTCCAGTGAATATTTAGGACTGACTTCCTTTAGGATTCACTGATTTGATCTCCTTTGCAGTCCAAGGGACTCTCAAGAGTCTTTTCCAGCACCAGAGTTCAAAAGCATCAATTCTTCAGTGCTCAGCTTTTTTTTTTTTTTAATAACCAATGAAAACACTCAGCCAATAAAAGGGATGAAATTGGATCATTTGTAGTGATGTGGATGAACCTAGAGTCTGTCATACAGAGTGAAGTAAGTCAGAAAGAGAAAAATAAATATCATATACTAACACATATATGGAACCTAGAAAAATATTACAGAAGACCTATTTGCAGAGCAAAACTAGGGACATAGACATAGAGAATGGGCTGTGGCCACAGGAGGGGAAGGGAAGGGTGGGATGCATTGAGAGAATGCCACTGACAGATGTCTACTACCATGTGTGAAATACAGAGCTAGTGGGCAGCTGCTGTACAGCACAGGAAGCTCAGCTTGGGGCATGGGTGGGATGGGGCAGTGGGATGGAAATCCAAGAGAAAGGGGACATATGTCCATGTATAGCTGACACTTTGTTGTACAACAGAAACCAACACAACATTGTAAAGAAACTATACTCCACTTAAGGTGAATAAAGCATTCAGAGGCCCTCCTCTCACAAGAAGTAGAATATTGGTTCTTAATTGGAGAATCAAGTAGGAAACATACTGCTATCCACTGTAAAACATGGGTAGAGTTAAACACTCAAAATCCAGAAAATCTAGATATTCAGCACTTAACAAGGGGACTGCAGTATCAAAAGACAAAAAAGATTGGGGGAAATTTGCATCGCATCATAGCATTCCAGAGACTCAGATGGCAAAGATTTGGCCTTTGGGATTTTTCATTTGGAGCCATCAGAAAGGAATCACAGCCTCCAACACATGCCCAGGGAACTGTCAAATTGGAGAGTGAGGACAATAAGTAGCAGCACAGGTGTCTGGGCCGGTCTTCCAGGGCTAGATTCCATTAGGGCTCAACAAGGAGAAAGAAATCCAGTATCCATGAGAGGAGGGACAGTGGCTACCATGGTTACAGTGATTATGATGGGAATGGCTGACCACGCTGGGCACCTAGGACAGATGTTACACACAGAGCTGGTCTACCACGACTGAATTAAGGCAGTCCAAGATTTTCAGTCACTGTTAAATAGGAATGGATCTTGTGGGACAAAACATAACCTTATTGTTCCTCCAGTAAATAAGTTTGTATATAATTAGGATGGGTGATTTCAGACATATAAACAGATATGCACAGATTTATTTTTTCCCTTTTAAAGTTAAGACCATATAAACATCCTGAACAGTTTCACAAAGTCCAATAAAATTGCATATAAACAAATCAAACACAATTTCACTCAATAGCATCACAATTTGAAATACTTAAGCATGAAGTGATTACTTATGCCTTGACCCCCAGATACTTGTTGCAGTTTTTTCCCTAAGTTCAAAATGTAAGTTACTTTTTTTTATTTAAAATTTTTGTTTTTTTAATTGGGACTGTTGACTTCTACTTTTTTTTTCTCATGGTTAAAGCTCATTTAAAACAATTTCTGAGTCTAGAAATTCTTTTACTTGTAGCAGTATCTTGCCTACCTCGTTTTTTTTTCCCCTGATAGACTTTCTCAGGAAGACTGTGTCCAGAAACTGATCTTTTCTTTGGGTGTGAATGGTTGACTTAGTGCAGTGATTCAAGTGTTGTGGACTTTCTGAGTATGTTATTGTTGCAAACTCACAAGAAATTTCAGTCTTGAAAGACTTCTGTAAGTCTACAATAAACCTGTTCTAGGGGTACAGAAATGAACAAGTGGACTTCCCTGGCAATTCAGCAGGAAAGAGCCCACCTGCTAGGGCAGGAGGTGTGGTGTGATCCCGGTGTTGGGAAGATCCCCTGGAGAAGGACATGGCAACCCACTCCAGTATTCTTGAGTGAGAAATTCCATGGACAGAGGGGCCTGGCAGACTGCAGTCCATGGGGTCACAAAGAGTCCAACACAACTACAACTGACACATGAATGAACATTAGGAAACATTTTCAAACTGTTTCAACCGCCACATATTCTCAGACTAAATAGTAAAGAATCTGCTCATAATGCAGGAGGCAGAGGAGACATAGGTTTGATCCCTAGGTCAGGAAGATTCCCCTGGAAGAGGAAAATGGCAACCTACTCCAGTATTCTTGCCTGAAAAAATCCCATGAACAGAGGAGCCTGGTGGGCTACAGTCCAAAGCGTCACACAGAGTTGGACGAGACTAAGTGATTAACAGCTGAACATAGAGGTGGCAAAAGGGTACACACTTTCAACCATCAGTGAATAAGTCTGAAAATCTGATGTAGTGACTAGTTGAGAACACTGTCTAGTATAATCAAAATTTGCCAAGAGAGGAGAAAGTAAATGTTCCCACCAAAAAATAAATAAAACATGTGGGGTGACAGATATGTTAATTAACCCAACAGGAAGCTTTTCACAACATATATCAAATCATCACAATATATACTTTAAATATCTTATATTTTTGTATCATTTATAATGCAATCTGAAATTTGTAAAAGACAGAAGAACTAAAACAAAAAGTCATAAGTTTCACTATAAATTGTTTATATACCTCATGTTAAAAAGACCCAGAGGGATGGTATGGAGAGGGAGGTGGGAGGGGGATTCAGGATGGGGAACACGTGTACACCCGTGGCGGATTCATGTTGATGTATGGCAAAACCAATGCAATATTATAAAGTAATTAGCCTCCAATTAAAATAAATACATTTAAATTAATAAAAAAAGAATGCTATGAACACAACTTTAGTTCATTACTCAGAGACACCTTGAACTGGCTACATTACAAAATTAGGAACATGTCGTATATATGATTCAAACTAGTTAGAAGGATAGGTAGTTATACTCTAATTTTGCTGCTGCTGCTGCTGCTGCTGCTGCTAAGTCGCTTCAGTCGTGTCCGACTCTGTACAACCCCACAGATGGCAGCCCACAAGGCTCCCCCGTCCCTGGGATTCTCCAGGCAAGAACACTGGAGTGGGTTGCCATTTCCTTCTCCAACTCTAACTTTGAATCATAAACAAAACAGGAAAAGTGCTGCCATGTTGCACTAAATCTAAAATATCAAGAGAAAACATTTGATATGTTTTATTAGTGCAATGCTACAATGATTTCATTTCCTCTTTCTTCAGTAGTACATAGGTAATTATTGTTTTGTAACAGCCTGAATAAATGTCAAAGAGTGAGTCATCTTCAGTACGATGCTTATTATGGAACTATTCGGCATAACATTTTGCACTTTAAAAGTGAGTTTCCTGAACCATGAACTTCCAAATGTTCAAGCTGGTTTTAGAAAATGCTGAGGAACCAGAGATCAAATTGCCAACATCCACTGGATCACGGAAAAAAGCAAGAGACTTCCAGAAAAACATCTATTTCTGTTTTATTGACTATACCAAAGCCTTTGACTTTGTAGATCACAATAAACTGTGGAAAATTCTGAAAGAGATGGGAATACCAGACCACCTGACCTGCTTCTTGAGAAACTTGTATGCAGGTCACAAAGCAACAATTAGAACTGGACATAGAACTACACATTGGTCCAAATAAGAAAAGGGTACATCAAGGCTGTATATTGTCACCCTGCTTATTTAACTTATATTCAGAGTACATAATGAGAAATGCTGGGCTGGATGAAGCACAAGCTGCAATCAAGATTGCCAGGAGAATGGAAGGAATGATGCTAAATCTGAAGCTCCAGTACTTTGGCCACCTCATGCGAAGAGTTGACTCATTGGAAAAGACCCTCATGCTGAGAAGGATTGGGGGCAGGAGGAGAAGGGGACAACCGAGGATGAGATGGCTGGATGGCATCACGGACTCAATGGACGTGAGTCTGAGTGAACTCCAGGAGTTGATGATGGACAGGGAGGCCTGGCGTGCTGCGATTCATGGGGTCGCAAAGCGTCGGACACGACTGAGCAACTGAACTGAACTGATGCAGATGACACGACCCTTATGGCAGAAAGTGAAGAGGGACTAAAGAGCCTCCTGATGAAAGTGAAAGAAGAGAGTGAAAAGGTTGCCTTAAAGCTCAACATTCAGAAAATGAAGATCATGGCATTCGGTCCCATCACTTCATGGGAAATAGATGGGGAAACAGTGGCTGACTTTATTTTTCTGGGCTCCAAAATTACTGCAGATGGTAATTGCAGCCATTAAATTAAAAGATGCTTACTCCTTGGAAGGAAAGTTATGATCAACCTAGACAGTATATTCAAAGCAGAGTCATTACCTTGCCAACAAAGGTCCATCTAGTCAAGGCTGTGGTTTCTCCAGTGGTCATGTATGGATGTGAGAGTTGGACTGTGAAGAAAGCTGAGCACTGAAGAATTGATGCTTGTGAACTGTGGTGTTGGAGAAGACTCTTGAGAGTCCTTTGGACTGCAAGGAGATCCAACCAGTCCATTCTGAAGGAGATCAGCCCTGGGTGTTCATTGGAAGGACTGATGCTAAAGCTGGAACTCCAATACTTTGGCCGCCTGATGCAAAGAGCTGACTCATTTGAAAATACCCTGATGCTGGGAGGATGAGATGGCTAGATGGCATCACCGACTCGGTGGAATGGGTTTGTGTGGACTCTGGGAGTTGGTGATGGACAGGGAGGCCTGGTGTGCTATGGTTCATGGTGTCAGAAAGAGTCGGATTCAACTGAGCGACTGAACTGAACTGAAATGAGTTTCTGAAAATTCTATAAAACCAAATAGAGTCTTGTTTCTTTGATTTGATTTTTGACCAACAAGTAGCACAGTGAAGACTTAAATCCAATAATTTTCCTGCCTATAGAAACAGGATGAAATTTCCTATACTTTCTCTTTCATTAAGTCATTAGCTCTTTAACTGATGTTGAATCTGTGTATCTTAAGTATCTGGACGTCTTGGTGTCTCCAATAATCTTGAAAATATTTAGTGTGAGTATATACCTTAAACTGCATACTATGTGAAATATCCAGCTGACAATAAGTCTTGTTTTTCCTCAGTTACGAAAAAGCCACTGTAGAGATGATTTTTCTGTTGTGCTTTTTAAAATCAAGCCAAGGTATTTTAACAAGTGATGTGTATAGCTTATAACTATAAATAAATGCTAATTATATGGAAAGTACATATAAAAATATATTGTTAAGAATTAATATGGACAAATTTCTGATCTAGCTATGCATATTTATCTACACATAAGATGAAGGACAGCAAAACCAGACAAGCAATAGATCAGGATAAGTAAAGTGATAGTACGGTATCATTAATTAATATTATTATTTATTAATAACTTAAAAAATACTTTTCATGGGCCCTGTCCTGTGTTAATCATCTTGTGAGTCACTTGGACTGCAAGGAGATCAAACCAGTTAATTGTAAATGAAATCAGTCCTGAATATTCATTGGAATGACTGATGTTGAAGCTGAAACTTCAATACTTTGGCCACTTGATTTGAAGAAAAGAACCTGATGCTGGGAAAGATAGAAGGCAGGAGGAGAAAGGGATGATGGAGGATGGGATGGTTGTATGGCATCACTGACTCAATGGACATGAGTTTGAACAAGCTCTGGGAGTGGGTGATGGACAGGGAAGCCTTGTGTGCTGATGTCATGGGGTCACAAAGTGTCAGACACCACTGAGTGACTGAACTGAACTGAATCATTTAACATATTTTATTTCATTTTATCTTCACAAAAGCATTATGAGATTGATTCATCCTCTTTTTTAAATGAGGAAATTAAGATTTAAAGAGGTAGTTGTTTGCCAAAATGGTGCCACAACTAGAGTGAAACACGTCTGTCCAATCTCTAGACCATGTCTAATTCCACTCCTCCACACTGCTTTTTGAAATAGAGTTTAAGTGACAGACATGAGAATAATAAATGAGCAGTGCTGGGGCCAACTTTAACAAGAGTGACTAAAACTCTGCTCAGTAAACCATTTCTTTTTGAATAGCCTCTGGATTTGAGAAATTTCCTGTAGCTGGGATAGACTTGAGGTTTTTTCCCACTTTTTATTGATATATAGTTGATGTACAATATTATAAGTTTCAGTTATATAATATACTGATCCACAGTTTTTAAAGGTTACATTCCATTTAAAGTTACTATAAAATATTGGTTATATTTCCTGTCCTTTACATTGTTACATCCTTGTAGTTTATTTTATACATAATTATTTGTATCTCTTGACCCTCTATCCCAGTGTTGTAGCTCCTCCACCCCTCCCCTCAATGGCAACACTGGTCTGTTCTCTAAATCTGTGAGTCTGCTTTTGTTTTGTTATACTCATTCATCTGTTTTATTTTTTAGATTCCACCTATATGATATCATGCAGTATTTGTTTTCCTCTGTCTGATTTATTTCACTTAACATGATGTGCTCCTAGTTCATCCATGTTGTTGCAAATGGCAACATTTTATTCTTTTCATGACCAAATATTATTCTGTAGTGTGCATGTATATATATGTAAGTGCACACACAATAATAAATACACATGAAAAAGTAAAAGGAATCCAAACGACACTATCTATCTATAGTCATAAGAGAAGCAAGCAAAAGAAGAAAGAACAAAAAAATCTATAAAAAGAAATCCAAAACAGCTAACAAAATGACATAAAAATATATATAAAATAATTACTGTACATGCAAATGGTCTGAATGCTCCAAGCAGAGAAATAGTCTAATTTTAAGCGAGTACCTTAAAATTTGCACTTACCACACAGCCTAGATCACCACCTCCTAGAGATAAATCAAGGACTCATTATGTACATATTTAAAAATCACATCGTGAGTGATTTCAAACTTAAAATTGTGTTTAAAATGGTCAGATGAGAAAGAAAGGATTGTGGCTTGTTAGGATGGAAAAATAAAAGGAGTTGAGGTTATACAGATACGCACATGGCTTAGTTGCTATATTCCCTTAGCAATGGACTTCAACATGAAACGTAAATTCAAAGGAGGCACTACTACTGGTAATATGGAAGCACAGTCATCAGAATAAATTTTCCCTCACTGGAAACACACACAGTCGCATAATAGTCATGGGGATTTATACAGATCCTTAGAAAGTTTCAGAATCAGATTTTTACTGACCTGTCTCATTTGTGGAGAGAAAAGGGTGACAGGCTATTCAGCAGAGATATTTGCCAGAAGTAAAGAACCTCTAAAGTGGTTAGAAAAAAATGGAAAGGGGATGAAGACAATATTTTGTTATTCATAAGAAATGTTGGAGACAGATTTTTTTTAAAGCACTCTTTTTTAATAGCTTTTATCCACAGTTAAAGTGTTTTGAAAAGTAGAACTTCTAAGTCTTATAAAGATATGAGTATTCGCCAGGACCTCACAAAGAAAAGTGTCAATTAATGCAAAGTTCAGACTGCACTAAACTTTGAAAAAAAGTTCACCTAGAAATAAATAGCGTCTATCTAGATAATTTTAATGAAACACACTAAACCACATTGTAACTTTCATAGCATAACTTTATGGATATACATTTATTTTATTTTTATAGGAAAAAAGTTACTGAACCCTGTGTTAAATGCACTTTCAGTTACATCTTTTCTAGACAAAACCTAAATCAACAATCTTCCAACTTAAAAGCCAAGGGGATTTTGCTTCTCAAGGGCATTTAGCAAAGTCTAAGAAGATGTGTGCATATATACAATGGAATATTTCTCAGCCACAAGAAAGAACAAAATTGTTCCATTTTCAGAGACATGAATGGACCTAGAGACTATCATGCAGAGTGAAGTAAGTCAGAAAGAGATATATATATATATATATATATATATATAAGCAAATATATATGGAGTCTAGAAAAATGGTTCAGATGAACCTATTTGCAAAGCAGAAATGGAGACACAGACATGGATAACAAATGTATGGACAGCAGAGGGAGAAAGTGGGGTGGGATGAACTGGGAGACTGGTGGGATGAATTGGGAATAGTGTATCTATTACATACACTACTGTGCAAAAAATAGAAACAAAATAAAAATCTACAACACAAGGAACTCTACTCAGTGCTCTGTGTTGACCAAAATGGGATGGAAATTCAAAACAGGAGGAGATATATATATATATATGTATAGTGATTCACTTTGTTGTATGGCAGACTAACACAGTATTGTAAAACAACTGTTCTCCAATAATTTTTTTTTTAAGTCTAGAGACATTTTTTTGTTGTTATGATAGGGGATGGGGATACCTTTGACATCTACAGAGTAGAGATCAGAAGTGTTAGAATTTTGGAGTGCACACAACTGCCCCTCACAAAGAAAGACTGATCTGCCCAAAATATTAACATTGCTGAAGTTGAGAAACTCTGCTTAACGTAAGATGCATCTGAGGAGCTTATTATAAGTTCTTGAGCTCTGCTTCTAACAGTTCTGATTTCAAGGGTAGAGATGGAATTTGGGAATCAGCACCTGGTTATTTTCCTCAGGTCACACTCCATTCCCCTCCTTCAGGTTATATTCTGAGAAATACCAGACTGGGTATGCAGTTACTTAAATCAAAGCAAAGTCAGTGTCACTGACTTATAAGTGTCACTGACATAACTTATAAGAATGATGGCCTAAGATGAATTACCATTTCGTGCAGCTAAAAGTTGTACTTGAATTTTTTGACTCACATGCACAAACAGAGCTTTGAGGCATCCCTTGGGAACTGGTTAAATCTTGAACTCCAGCCCAGACCCACAGATCCATAATCTGCATTTTCATAAGATCCCTGGCTTTTTATGAAACTTTAACAATAATACACTGTGTGTAGCACTTAGATATACTATTTAGCATATTTATTTACTATTAGAGGTGAGGGTGGTGGCTGTGACAGTGATGACAGTCCAAATTACACAGCAAGAAGTTGAAGACTGGAAACAATTTAATGGAAAGATTCCTGAAAAAGAGATAAGAATATATGTAGAATGTATTCATTTTCTATTTCTGTGTGACACATTGCTACAAACTTAGTACTTTAAAATACTCATTCTTTTCTCACAGTTCTTGAGCTGTGACTGAGTTTTCTGGCTGGGGTACCACAAAGCTGAAATCAGGTGCCAGCCTGGTTTGTTTGGAAGCTCCAGAGAAAAGCCCATTCCCAAGCTCATTCTTCTTGTTGGCAAAGTTCATTCCTCATGGTTGTGGGACTGAGGACCCAGTTCCCTGAAGGCTGTCAGAAGAGGGCCGCTCTCAGCTTCTAGAGACCATTTACATTCTTTCCAGTGGGCCCCTTCATCTTCAAGTCAGCAATAGCTCACTAAACCCTTCTCATGGTTTGAATCTTTCATTTTCCTTTTTCCCAGGAGTCAGAGACAAATCTCTGCTTTTCTCATGTGATTAGATGTTAGGCACTCAGACAAACTCCCTTTCCTAAAGTCAACAGTCCCATAAAATAAGCCTATCAGGCAAGTAAAATCCACATAGTCACATCCTTGGGGATTATGTGGGGGCCAGGGAATCTTGGGAGACATGTGAGACCTCTGCCTGTCACAGAGTCTTTGCAGCAATGAGACCCCACATGGAGGGGCAGCCTCTGTGGTATCTGAGAAGAGAAGGTGACGTGGCAGACTTGTAAACCTGACTGTGCTGTGCAGAATGTCTGCAGACCTCTCTTCTATTCATCAAGTTAGTGTTTAATTTGCTAAAATTAAAGGGGAATGTTTCCGTTTCAAAGCTTTAAGGCAACTGAAAGTTTAAGATCGCTGCTACAGGCAATGGAGGATTACTTTAACAGAAAAGAAGAAAGAAAGAAAGAAATGTTGCTGGAGAGAACAGAGATTCCAGCAGAATGTGGGATATACCTCAGAGGAGCAGGGTGTTTTACCCAAAGGCAGAGTCCTGGTGGGTCGGATGTGGGCTGATACACTGAGGAGAGGAGGAAATTGCAGCTGCTGTTCACAAGACAGCCTAGAAAGCAGCCTCCTCGGGGAGTGACTGGGTGCCACCAAGCCAGGCAATACTCGGAGGAGAAACCTGCTAAAACTGTTTTCCTCTTTACTGTAAACTGAATGTGAAGTAAGGAGGACCTCATGTCCTGTGACCTTCAGGGTTTTAAGCAGAGGAATGATAACACAGAATTAATTTTTAAGCCACAGAATGTCATCACTTCATCCTGCTCCTTGGGGCTCTGGGGCCACTGCTGCGGTTGCCTGGGCTAAGAGTGAAGATTCTCTTGATAAATTCATGGTAGGGATGTTAAACCGCATAGAGCAGAGGGAAATGACTTTGTCCTCTCTCCTCTTCATTACAGCTAAGATGGTGATGAAAAAGCCTGACGCCAGCAGCAGGTGACACTCCATTTGATGTATGCCTCACAGGCTCTTAACCTTGGAGCTGCTCTGGTCCCACATACCTTGCTCCCTGGTGCCTGATTTTTGTGGCTTTGTTTTGCTTCTTTATCTTGGGACCACATGATGCAGCATGTGGGATCTTAGTTACCATCCAGACCAGGGGTTGAACTCACTCACCCAGTGCTGGAAGCAGTCTTAACCACTGGACCACCAGGGAAGTCCCTGAATCATAGTTTTAGAAAATGTTAAACAGGTTCCCATTATACACATGTAGTCTCATAGTATAATTAAAAAACCAAGTTTGAGTTTCAGTGAAAAAAATTAGGTAGGATTAAAGGATTCAAATTTATTATGCTTTTTCCTCCTGGCTTCAAACTTCCCCCAAAATACTCTTCAAAGGGTTGACATTTTACATAATGTTTTTAATAAACTCTGAAACTTAATCAGTGCGTGTAAGACAAAGATTCTTCATGTCTGTGTCCCTTAAGATATGTTTATGAATACATTTACAGTAAAAAGTAAAGACATGAATGGTACCACTAAAACCATATAAAATAGGTCAAGTCACTATTCACAAGTCAGAATCATACTTGGTTTTTCAGCTTTCTTTTAAATCCAAATATTTAGAGGATTTTGCTTGAGATGACAAAAGATTGCATACATAAAGCATAAAGAAGTGGGTATCTTTGGCATCTAGCCGAAGTGTCCACATTTAGATGTGGTCCCAAGAAAAAACATTATTATGGAGAGAGAAAAAGCTAATATTGACAAATGCACATACAATAAGGTTTAGTACTTTCAATAAAGTGTTCATCATATGTTATCCATTCTGGTAAGTCCTCATTTAATTTTCTCAATTTGACATGGCAGTTATTATTCCCTCATTTTTAAAGGAGGTATGTAAGCCTGAAAAATGTTGGGCTATCTCAGCATAGTCTAGTAAGAGATTTGGAATTTGTGTGTCAACTTCACTTTGATTTTTTTCCCCCTAAAATCATGCCATATTATATTTGTTGCAAAGTCTCAGATGGATTCACTTCTCTCTCAGTGACATCTCAGACCATTACTATTTCCTACCAGATAGGTCCTGAGTTAGCTGTTGCCGCATTCCCACCACTAACTTTTCCCAATTCTCCTCCAGCCACACTCAAGCAAGCTCTTGTTTTCAGTCTTTACATTGCTGTTCTTTCTTTCCAGATTCTCCTCCCACAAATATTAGCATGCTTTACTTCTTTACTTCTTTCATGTTTTCACTCAAATGTCACCTTGCCAGACAGACCTTTAATCATTCTCCTTTTACTTTGCTTTATATTTCATCACAGTACTTATTTATATATTTGCTTACAGGCTGCTTGTCTGTCTCTCCTTTCTCTCTGCATGAGAACAGAGCTTTGTTTTGTTCAGTGCTGTGTCCCTTATGCTTAGAACAAAGGCCATCATGTAGTAGTACTCCAATACTGCAGCATAAATATATGAATTATTAACATTTTATACATTAAAGGAGAACAGTCATTATGTGACTGGGCCCTGATAATCTCAAATTCAGCTCAGGAAGATTTTAAGAGGAATTTGTGGACAACTCTTAGTTCAGCAAGGGCTTTACAGAGCAGATGTAAATTTCAGGGACAGATTAAAAGACTTGATTCACTGATTTTAAGAAAATAGCAAGTATGACAGGCTTAAGATGGATATTAAAAAAAAATGTTTAATTTTGGGTGAAGCAGAATGTTTCCAATGAGAAAACAGTGAGCAAATTCATGTAAGTTGATTGTAAGAGAAAAGAAGGAAAAAGGAGACCAGATGGTGGGGTCATTTATAGCAGCTCGTGATGGATTGTCACAGAGAGAGGGTTTGCACTCAATCTAAAGGGCTACCAGGGTCGGTGGGTGGTTACAGTGGCGCAGTGACGCGGGGAGAATGCAGGTCAAGAACTACCCTGGAGACACTGCTAAGCACTTCCTGGAAAGAGGGAAACCTTGGCTATATTTCTAGCAAGAAGGACATATAGATTTGAAAGGGCATGGGAGGGGGAAGGAAAAAGAAAATGAGCAATTTATTTATATCCTCCGACATAAGGAGGAGAGGGTTGCAGAGAATAAGATGATGAGAGATCATCACCGACTTTCCCGAGCAAACCTCAAGAGATATTGAAGGACTCCTGCAGCGCCACCTGGTGTGCCGCGGTCCATCGCGTCCCAAAGAGCTGGACATGACAGTGACTGAGCAAGTGTTCAAATCCAAATCTGCTGCTTTCCAGCATCCATCCCTCCCTTTTCTCTCTTGTTCAGTTTTTGTAGTTGCTGTTTATATAGCTTCAATTTGCAAACCTAACAGATGCTGAAAGAAGAAAATTAAAAAAAAAAATTTGTATCCAAGAAAATGCTCAGATGTCCCAGTTAGTGTTAAGCTTCTACTTTCATTTGAATATTACATCTTGCCTTTTGTGATGCTTGACTGTCCTTCTGCCTTCTCTTCACTAGACTACTCATCCACCAGGGCTGAAATGGCTCTCATATGTCTCTGTATTGCAATCTCTTAGGACATCATTTTATATACAAAAGATATGCAAATTATTTCCTGTGAAAAAGAGTCAACACTCTAGAAACAAGGCAAAATGTGGAGATATCACAAAGGCAATTTGCTATCATTACTGCCCTAGAGAAGTTATACTTGATCACAGAATTTAGAATATCTGAAAAAGAAATGAATTGAAAGTATAGATCCTTTACAAGCACATTGATAAAATAGTCATTTTGAGAGTAGGGAACAATTTGTGACAATTTTTTTACCCTCAAGGTGCTCTGCCTCTGTACTCTCTTTATGAAACCTTTTTGTGGACTCTCTTTGAATTTTCAATTCAATAGCTTTACAGAGAAAATCACTTGTAATCGATATTTAAAGGGAAAATGCATAGATTTTCAGTCTTTGTAATGCAGGCCAGAGCATTATTTGATGGTCTGCATCTGGGTCAAAGCACTGTCTTCTCCCAAGTATCTCTCGATAGATTAAGTCTAATTTGCAGGCTAATCTCTATGGTGATAAGGTTGTGGCTCTCCTGAAGATGAATGGGCTTTTCAGATGGCAGCCTTGCAGCTGAAATTTAATGAGAATATAAATGCCACAAAAAGATATTTTCTTTGGCTAATGATGGGCCACTCACTTGTTCCTCTTTTTTTTTTTTTTTTTTTTTGATGACAAGCTGTATCCTAAAATTAATGACACGGCACATAACAACATGTATTTTTCTCTCAGACATCTGTATTGTATTTCTTTAAGTTCTCTTGTGACTATTTTGGGTGTTTGGGGATTTACTTCAGAACTTCTCTTTAAATATATTACATGCTTATTGTCGAAAAATTATATAGACTATTATCAATTATTATTATTTTTTATTTTTTGTGCCCACACAGGATATGGAATCTTAGTTCACTGAACAAGGATTGAGCTTGCAGCCCCTGCAGTAGAAGAATGAAGTCTTAACCACTGGACTATAAGAAGGTCCCATCAACTGGTTCTTTTGAAAATAATTTCTAATACCACTGTGATAAACATTGAAAAACCAAGAGACTGAGATCAGCATAGAGACCATACATTTTAATTAAGAATTTGTCATTTGTTTATGTTAGCGTGTTTTATTCTTAGACCCCAGTTTAGTTCAGGAAAAGATAGTATTGAGGTTCTGCAGATTGTACTCTACTGAATCATGACTCTCAGGAAGTAGAATTGAATAGAATCCCCAATATGATCAGAATACCAAAAAAGTTAACTGAGCAGATAATGGAGTTAGAGAAGCTGGGCTGGGAATTCTAAATCTTCTATTAATTCTCTATAATTCCCTTGTGAAAGTATTTAGCCTTTCTCAGACTTAATTTCTAACCATAAAAGGAAACTATTACATGCTTACAAGAACTGTTCATGAAGAGACACTCTGCAGCTCATAAAAACAGGAAGGCTTATCATTCAGTGGTCCTCAATTTAAAGGTGAAGGTAATGAGGATAAAATAATTTCCTTTAGGAAGTGGGGAACTTTGACTTGGATTTTATAAGACTTGTTGGTTTATATGAATAAGACGTTTAAGATAGTCACATTCAGAAAATGTGTGTGGGGATACTGGATAGCCAATGAGTGGCTTGTTGCTTCTTTTCTTCTCTCTCATTTAGAACATATTGTTCTTCCCTCCTCCCTTACAAAAGCATCTTTTCTGGGAGGAATTCACTCTCTATGATGTTGATAGGGTTGTTTGAACATACCACAGTGGTATCTGCATAATCCAGCCTGGCCAATCAGAGCATTGCACTCATACCTCTTGGCCTCAGTACTTGTCTGAGAAAGTATCATGCGACTGAAGTGGGGGTGAGTTGGTTGCTTTTTTGGTAGTTTTCTACCAGAGCCCAAGTGGGAGACACTGTTTTACCACTGAAATCAACAGGCTGGTGAGATATGAATTTTAACAATTGAAAGACATATTGAAAGGTCAAATTAGAACCAGAGAGGAGATGTCTGGACCTACATTTATCAGATTTGGAGCCAGATCTAGTCTTTGACTTTTCTGTCCTTGAACCCCATTTGGAGGATGGAGAGGGAGGTGTTAGCATGACTTAACTGTGTCACTTTGTATTCTATCTTTAGAACCAAAGGCATCTCCACTGATATATTGGGTTGGGAGGTGGGCTAAGATCATTAGTGGACAAGGGGTTCAGCTGAAGGTAGGATTCAAATTTGGCAAGTGATCTGTTTTGCTAAATAAGTAGGGAGAGGAAATATTAGCCAGGAGTTGCATTGGGTGTAGTAAATTCTCACAGGCCATCTTGCAAAGGTTCCGTGTTTTCTGCAGCAGGAAGAAAGAAGAAAAATGGAAAGAAGACAGATAAAAGAAAAACACTTCTGTTATAGGACCCAAAGCAAAAGGAGTTCAAGTTTAGAGTGGTCATATGTGAGTCAAACCTATTTATAGTTAGAGAGTGTCTTTATAAAGGTGAGATCTCCATCTGGCCATTAATATTAGAAAAACCAAAACCAAAACAAAACAAAACAAAAACAAAACATCACTTGTGGCATTCCGGAGTCCTTACATAGGTGAAGTCAGATGAGGTCAGAGTTTTGTTCAGACTTACATCTGGTACATTTTTTCCTCTGAGACACTGTGTATGATGTCCTTCTTAAGATCAAACCACTAAAAGTAATAGGTCCCCTCATATCATATTATAGCTTCTTTGTACATGTGTTTAACTATCTAGAATATATATATACACACATAATAAAGGGAAAACAGTCTTGTATGGTTACCTGCAGAAAACTATAGCCATTGATTCAAATGAGAGAGAAAAAATATGTTTTAAATGAGAACAGAATAGCTTTAGTATTATGACAACCCCTGGGAGAAAATGTGAATTGAGTAGGAAGAAGCAGAGGCACTCTGATTCAGAGACCTGGTAAATTCCCTGGGAAGAGGTAGGTGCTCAGGGCATAACTACCATTAACAATGAGGCAGGTTGGCATTCTTCACCAATATGGTGACAAGCAGCAGATGATGGTAAGACAGAGTTGACACTGGGAAGGTTCTGCAAGCAGGCATGGGCAAGCAGGAGAATAGTTGGGGATGGAGAGTGTGAAGCCACAGGATTGCTCTGAAGATGGGCATGTATCCAAAGGCATCAGGGAAAAAGAACAAGACGTATTAGTACTGAAATTTTGGAATCCAGTCTCCAATAGGCATGCAAGGGAAGTTTAGGATTTTAGTCTTATAGGAAACAAGGTGTCCAGTAGACTATCAGTGTAAAGAATTTAGGAAAAATAGAAACCTAGATTATTAAGATAATTATTAAGACACAAGAGCAAGGGAAATTACATGGGTCACTTGGAATTAGAATAAAGATCAAATGCATGGATGACTTAAATGATCAAATTAAAAAATAAGGTTAACAAAACACAGCTAATCCCTATAAATTATCAAACTTAAGTCTTGCACAGTTTTGTTATATAAATAAAGTTCAATTTTCAAAATAAACCCCAAATAATCCAAAGAGGTGGCACTTTGGCATCTTGTATAATTTAAATTAGAGGAATTTGAGAAATGTTTTATGCAGGAAGGACTTCCTCAGTCAGTTCAGTTGCTCTGTAGTGTCTGACTCTTTGTGATTCCATGGACTGCAGCACACCAGTCCCTTGTCCATCACCAGCTCCCAGAGTTTACTCAAACTCATGTCCATTGACTGAGTGATGCCATCCAACTATCTTATCCTCTGTCGTCCCCTTCTCCTTCTGCTTTCAATCTTTCCCTGCATCAGGGTCTTTTCAAATGAGTCAGTTCTTTGCTATAGGTGGCCAAAGTATTGGAGTTTCAGCTTCAATATCAAACCTTCCAATGAATGTTCAGGACTGATTTCCTTTAGGATGGGCTGTTTGCATCTCCTTGCTGTCCAAGGTACTTTCAAAACTCTTCCTCAACACCACAGTTCAAAAGCATCAATTCTTCAGTTCTCAGCTTTCCTTACGGTCCAACTCTCACATCTATACATGACTACTGGAAAAACCATAGCTATGACTAGATGGAACTTATTGGCCCAGTACTGTCTCTGCTTTTTAATAAGCTGTCTAGGTTGGTCATAACTTTTCTTCAAAGGAGCAAGCATCTTAATTTCTTGGTGGCAGACACCATCTGCAGTGATTTTGGAGCCCCCCAAAATAAAGCCACTCACTGATTCCACTGTTTCTCCATCTATTTGACATTAAGTAATGGGGCCAGATGCCATGATCTTAGTTTTCTGAAGGTTGAGCTTTAAGCCAACTTTTTCACTCTCCTCTTTCACTTTCAGCAAGAGGCTCTTTAATTCTTTACTTTCTGCCATAAGGGTGGTGTCATCTACATATCTGAGGTTATTGACACTTCTCCCGGCAATCTTGATTCCAGCTTGTGCTTCTTTCAGTCCAGCGTTTCTCATGATGTACTCTGCATATAAGTTAAATAAGCAGGGTGACAATATACAGCCTTGACGTACACCTTTTCCGATTTGGAACCAGTCTGTTGTTCCTTGTCCAATTCTAACTGTTGCTTCTTGACCTGCATACGGATTTCTCAGGAGGCAGGTCTGGTCTTAAAAGTTCTTAAATAATTTTTCACAGTTTGTTGTGATGCACACAGTCAAAAGCTTTGGCATAATCAATAAAGCAGATGGATGTTGTCCTGGAACTCTGTTGCTTTTTTGATGATCTAACAGATGTTGGCAATTTGATCTCTGGTTCCTCACCCTTTTCTAAAACCAGCTTGAACATCTGGAACTTCACAGTTCACGTACTGCTGAAGCATGGCTTGGAGAATTTTGAGCATTCATTTGCTAATGTGTGAGATGAGTGCTATCTTGCAGCAGTTTGAACAATCTTTGGCATTGCCTTTCTTGGGTATTGGAATTAAAACTGACCTTTTCCACTACTGAGTTTTTTCAAATTTGCTGTCATATTGAGTGCAGTACTTTCACAACATCATTGTTTAGGATTTGAAATGGCTCAACTGGAATTTCATCACCTGCACTAGCTTTGTTAAGCTCTGCTCCCTAAGGCACACTTGACTTTGCATTCCAGGTGTCTGGCTGTAGATGAGTGATCACACCATTGTGATTATCTGGATAGGGAAGAACTTTTTTGTATAGTTCTTCTGTGTATTCTTGCCATTTCTTCTTAATATCTTCTGCTTCTGTTAAGTCTGTACCATTTTTGTCCTTTATTGTGCACATATTTGCATGAAAATTTCCCTTGATATCTTCAATTTTCATAAGGAGATCTCTAGTTTTTATGATTCTATTGTCTTTCTCTATTTCTTTACATTGATCACTATCATTACCACAGGTTGTAGTTTCATCAAATATTTTACCTTGACAGTTTGAAGTGTCTGTATGCTTGCTATTTGCAGCTACAGCGTGACTATTAAAGCAATGCTAAACACTGTAAGTTTTTGTTAAAGCAGCTGCTTAAATCATGATACTAATTTCTGTATTACGATTGATGAAAATATAGTGTGCAAACCAACAGAAGTTGTTTTTCATGCTCTAAGGTGAGTAGTTCCCAATTGAGAGAGAGTACTTTTCCATTAGGTCTGTAGGGATCTAGGTAAAGAGAAGGAATTCTCTTTTCAAAATGTGAACTTAAACATTGCTCTAGTCCTTATTGTGTCAGTCTGGAAATAGTGAGCAAGGACACAGAGCCTGTTACCTGTGAAGTCCAATAGGCCAGAGTGGGAAGTAACCAACACACTTTAACTTATAGTCTGTTGAGGAGAATTTGTTTACATGGCCATCTTTAAATGCATGGGACTTTTGAGGATAGTCCTGCATGTATGGAATAATTAGGAAAATGATTTTGTAGAAAGCTGTTTTGAAGGTAGTATTAATTGGAAATTTTAATTAAATATTATGTAAATCTATTGAGTACAAATATAAAATGAGTTACATGAAAACTATACCATGTTTTTGGAAAGGTATAAAAAAGGAAATATTTACAAAAATACTGTTGAATAAAATGAAGAAAATATAAAGACTGGATTAAATAGTGTTAGTGTTTAGAAGAATTTGCATCTCAGGGTGCTTTTATTTTTTTAATAAATAGCTAATTTATTTTAAATTTAAAGAAACAAAAATGAAAAGATTACAAGTCATAGATGGTCTAAACAGGATGGCAAATAACTCCAACTGGAAGTTCCCTATTCAAAGAAAGTGTGTGTCATTTAAAGCTTAGTGAATGTCATGAGTGCTTATATGCTCAGTCATGTCTGACTCTTTGTGACCTCATGGACTATAGCCCATCAGGCTCCTCTGTCCATGGGATTTGCCAGGCAAGAATATTGGGGTGGGTTGCCATTTCTTTATCCAGGGGATCTTCCTGACTCTGGGACTGAATCCGTGTCTCCCGTGGCTCCTGCACTGGCAGGCAGATTCTTTACCACTGAGCCACCTGAGAAGCCCCAGTTATGTAACTATGTAAAGGCAATGCCAAAGAATGCTCAAACTACCACACAATTACTCATCTCACACGCTAGTAAAGTAATGCTCAAAATTCTCCAAGCCAGACTTCAGCAATATGTGGACCGTGAACTCGCTGATGTTCAAGCTGGTTTTAGAAAAAGCAGAGGAACCAGAGATCAAATTGCCAATATCTGCTGGATCATGGAAAAAGCAAGAGATTTCCAGAAAAACATCTATTTCTGCTTTATTGACTATGCCAAAGCCTTTGAGGGTGTGGATCACAACAAACTGTGGAAAATTCTGAGAGAGATGGGAATAGCAGAGCACCTGACCTGCCTCTTGAGAAACCTGTATGCAGATCAGGAAGCAACAGTTAGAACTGGACATGGAACAAGAGATGGTTCCAAATAGGAAAAAGAGTACGTCAAGGCTGTATTTTGTCACCCTGCTTATTTAACTTCTATGCAGAGTACATTATGAGAAACGCTGGACTGGAAGAAACACAAGGTGGAATCAAGATTGACGGGAGAAATATCAATAACCTCAGATATGCAGATGACACCACCCTTATGGCAGGAAGTGAAGAGGAACTAAAGCTCAACATTCAGAAAACGAAGATCATGGCATCTGGTCCCATCACTTCATGGGAAATAGACGGGGAAACAGTGGAAACGGTATCAGACTATTTTTTTGGGCTCCAAAATCACTGCAGACAGTGACTGCAGCCATGAAATTAAAAGACGCTTACTCCTTGGAAGAAAAGTTATGACCAACCTAGATAGCATATTCAAAAACAGAGACATTACTTTGCTGACTAAGGTCCATCTAGTCATGGGTATGGTTTTTCCTGTAGTCATGTATGGATGTGAGAGTTGGACTGTGAAGAAGGCTGAGCACTGAAGAATTGATGCTTTTGAACTGTGCTGTTGGAAAAGACTCTTGAGAGTCCCTTGGACTGCAAGGAGATCCAACCAGTCCATTCTGAAGGAGATCAACCCTGGGATTTCTTTGGAAGGAATGATGCTAAAGCTAAAACTTCAGTACTTTGGCCACCTCAGGCGAAGAGTTGACTCATTGATGGGGTGAGTTTGATGCTGGGAAGGATTGGAGGCAGGAGGAGAAGGGGACGACCGAGGATGAGATGGCTGGATGGCATCATTGAATCGATGGATTCTAGTGTGAGTGAACTCCAAGAGTTGGTGATGGACAGGGAGGCCTGGCGTGCTGCGATTCATGGGGTCGCAAAGAGTCGGACACGACTGAGTGATTGAAATGAACTGAACTGAACACAGTTATGCAGTTTTACTTTTTTTTAAAAATAAGGGATATATAGATAATTTTTACTTGCATTTTTACTTTAACCAACCTTTTCAGTTAATCCACCCAACACTAATCTTGAGTTTGTTTGTGAAGAGGACATCTGTTCAATTTAATATTCATTAATGTTCTTCAGTCTTGTAAAATTGATGTTTATGGCCCAAACTTCAGATATCCTGAAATGTTTCATCCTATCTTACATGACAAAAGATCACTGTAATGTTTCATTTTGAAAAGTATTAAAATATCAACTAACCTAGATCCGTAATAGGATTAAATCTTTCAAACGAAGTTATCCTCTCATTTGATAATCTTAGGAGTGACATGAAATGATCTGGTGGATGGATGAATATTTTTATGCCTTGAGGAATCCTAAGTTTATTGAACAGTTTTGGAGCCTCAGGTGTCATGGAGCACCAGGATAATTCAGTCAAGTCATAGGCTGAAAACACAGTAGGCCTATTTCTAACTATGTTGTTGACATAAGGTGTTTGATAATTTGCTTATAATTTGACTCCATTTATGGAAAAATGAAATCTAGGAGATAATGCTATTTCCTAGAAATGGTTAAAGTCAGCAATTGACTTCAATTGATTTAATTATTTTTAATGCTTATCAAATAAAAATAGGATAAGCAATCCATATATGTGTTCTTAGTGATTAACTTTCAAATAAAGACTTTTTTTCCCCAACAGCAATTTTGATAGAAATAACTGATTTCCTTAATAGAAATAACTGATTTCCATAAATATATACTTTACCTTAGATATTCTTGATTCATATAACTCTCAAGAACTCACTGAGAAATTCAAATCCTCCAGGGAAGATTTCTATTTAATCTGTAGGCCTCTCAACTTCATTCTTATAAAACACTACCTTCTTTCAATCAATGTCCTTTGTATCAGTCAAGATACTGTTTTCAGAGTGAGAACAGTGTTCCTAGCCACATTAGGACAAGAGAAATGCCACAGGAATAATTAGTCTTGGAAAAAACCAAAACTATAAAATAAAGTAGTTACTTTTGAGTTGCATTGTGTGCTGCTGAAAACCAGAATCACAGACTTTTAGAACTTAGTAAGACTAAAAATTAAGCATTTTAATTTGTAGTTCTCCACTATCACGTAGGAAAATGACATAAATGACATTAGTTCTCCAATTCTTTGAATTTATAATTTGAAAATTTCCCTACAGTTTCTCATACAGTAGACCAACATTTATTTGTCTGTGTCTATGGTTTTCTTTCAGAGAAGGCAATGGCACCCCACTCCAGTACTCTTGCCCGGAAAATCCCATGGACAGAGGAGCCTGGTGGGCTGCAGTCCATGGGGTGGCTAGGAGTTGGACACGACTGAGTGACTTCACTTTCACTTTTCACTTTCATGCATTGGAGAAGGGAATGGCAACCCACTCCAGTGTTCTTCCCTGGAGAATCCCAGGGACAGGGGAGCCTGGTGGGCTACTGTCTATTGGGTCGCACAGAGTCGGAGATGATTGAAGTCGGAGATGATTGAAGCAGCAGCATGGTTTTCTTTGATTTAAAGTGTGTCACAGGTGTTTTATTTAAAGCAACTGGTATTTCACACCTGGATATAATAGTTAAGGATCCCTTTCTAACAGAGATGTTGTCAAATATTGATTTAAATTTATGTTTCTATTATTCTTATTTGGGAAAACTAAAACAAAACTGAGACTTCATTGTTCATTCTCAAAAAAATTTACTTATGCAATACTATGTGAGAATACATGGGAGAATGATATTTCATTGCAGTAAGAGGATATTAATTGAAGAACAAAGTAAAATTCTGCTTTGCACTTTGTTAGAAGAAGCAAATAATACTAATAGACTCCCACAGTATCTGTCAAATATCTTCTCATGGAATCTGATTAAAAGTAACTCATTTACATCCAATTAAATGAATTCGAATGGAAAACTACTGTTAATGATGAAATAATGGCCCCTACAGAAGCCTGTGTTCAAATCTCAACATTTTCCACCCCCTCCTTTTCAGAAAAATTTCTCAGAGTTATCTGAGATTCTGTGTATTGGGCTTAGGCACTCATATTTGTCCACTGAATGAAACATAACTTTTAGATTGTGCATTTTTTCACTATCAAATGTAGTTATATATAAGACTCATAACATCTTATCATTTTTATGTACTAGAAATTTTATGCATACATATGAACTTCAGAACAACTTGTCAATCAAAAGTGTTTTTATGTTAGATTGTGACATCATAGCAGGGCCAAACATCACCTCTAATTAACAAGGCCTGGTATGACAGGACTAAGGATGGGGATGGAGACCCTGGCTCCTGCACAGGGTCCACTCTACCTTACACAGCAGATCTAGTCACCCAGGGACTACTTCTTGGTTCCAAAGACCAACACAGCTTTTCCAACCCAATCTTTCATCTTCAATTTCTCTCTCTATATATATATATTTTATTTACTCTGCAATCCTAAACTTTTGTGCTTTCTGTGTGGATCACCCATCAGTCCTTAATAGCTTCTTCTCTGCCTTTATGCCCATGTCACTCAAGTAGAAATTTTCTTGTAGAAATGTTCTTGCTTTCAAATGCTAACACCCCTCAACTTCCCAAAGAATAATGTTTTGAGACCTTTCCCTGCTGGGAATCAAGAGGGGAAAAAAATGTGGTGTTTCATGACAATATCACCTTTTTAAAAAATATCAGATACTTTCTTCCATTTGCTTCTTCATAAAGACAGAATCAATGAACAGAATTTTCAGTTTTATTCCTGCAAGCTGCCACTGGTGCTTCTAGATGAACAACATATCATCACAACAAAATTATTTAAATATCTCCTAAAGTCTGCTATAATAGATCTTCTCTTTTCATTAGTCTTTACATTCTTTTATTTAAAAGGGAAAAAATATCTGCAACAAAATATAAAGAAAATGATATCCAATTTTCAGTAAGAATATTTAAATTCTACCAAGAATCTAGCTATCAGTTTAATTTTAATTCAATGGCTTATAAATATAATTCATGTTTGCTCCTTTGCTCTTCCAAACGAACACATACATCCCCTTAAATTCAACAAATCTGTGCTAATCCTCTAAACTGAATATTTGCAATGCATATTTCATTCAATCTATATCTGTAAATTTATATTATAATATAGATATTATTCTTCCATAGTGATATAACTAATTCTCTATCATATGTATAACTAAATCCTAACTACATAATTGGTATCATCTTCTAATGCACATAGCATGCAATTAAAGCATTTGAATAACTATTTTCACTGAAGAGCAAAGCATAATCAAGTCAAAATTCTGATTTAGATGCAATTTTCTGTGCAGGGAATTTAAAATCAAGCACCAAAACCCACAACACTTAAAACATATATATTGCAAAGCATGTACTAATGTTTCAGAAAGCAATTGTTGTCAGTTATAGAGGAGAGTCACACTAGAAGTTCAGGGAGAAAGCTTGGAGAAAGAGGTCTAGAGTATTGAAAAGATGCTGGCTTGAGAATTAATGTCACCAGTTTCAAGAGGTCCTAGTTGAATTACTAGATAATTTGACCTTAAACAAAACAAGGTACTGAAATTTCTGTCTCCTTTTAAAATGGGACAACCTTCCCTAAATCCTCAGATAACTAAATGCAGTGGTGTGTATAAACAACTCAACTCAATGCCTGACATATTATAGCAGGTGTTAAGTAAATTTTAATTTTCCTCCCTTTGTTTGAGTACCATTTATTTATTTTTTTTTTCATTTAAAAAGCAATAAAGAAAGAAAGAAAAACAAAATTGTTATCCCGAGATGTAAGTTGCCATGACATTGCAAATATCATCCTACTATTCCCTCTAATTAGGTAGTAACAGGAATATATTTCACAGATTGAAAACAACATTTAGAAAAGTCTCAACTATGACTGGCATTGGGAGATTTATGAAGTTACTTGCTGGAGACCAGAGTCAACCCCAGGCTGTTGTTCTCCCCAGGTAGCTGGAGGAAAAGATGTGAATCTCAAGGGAAGATTTTTTCAACCTTAAAGAAATGGCTCCTTCCTCTCCCTTGAAACACTACTCAAGATATTTTCTGGCTTTGAAAATAAATTCTGTTTTTGTGATAGAAAAAAGAAATGTAGAAAGTCTTTGGTCATACTATTAAGTTCACTATGCTATCTTCTCTCTCAGTAATTGTTGAAATAAATATGTCCTTTTAGCAAATTATTGGGACCAGTTTTTGTGAGGAAATTGCTTAAGGAAAGCCTTTTATACTTCATTTTAATAACTAACAAATAAAAGTGGCAGCTGTGGTGCAGAGTATTGGCAATTCGGAGTGACATTAGTGCATTAGACACATATTTCCCCTGTCTTCCTCTTTTATTTTTTGGATTACTAAAAAAGTATTCTTCTTGTATATTATATATCTTTCAGGAGATATAATCACTGATATATTTTCAAGTTTTAGTTTCTAAAATATTGCTATTTCTAAAGATAATTGCTTGACAAAGCACATCAATTTCAGCTATACTTTTTCTTTTGTATTTTTTAGAGGTGTTTTTTTTTTCTTTTTTTTAATGTATTCATTTTCGTTGGAGGCTAGTTACTTTACTCAGCTATACTTTTTCATAATTAAAAGTATAGTTTTGCAAAATTCCAACATGTCAAATAATACATTTGCAATGGTCAACAAAAAAGTTAACAGAAATGAATATATAATAAAACAAAGTAGAAATTTTGTAAAAAAAAAAGAAAAGAAATCACATTCACAAACAGATGTACATATTCACAGAGAAAAAGACTAGAAGTATAAGATGTTCATGGTGCTTAACCTGGATTCTAATGATTTTTATTTATTTATACATATTTTCTGTGTATTGCAAATTTCCTAAATTACACAGGCATTCTATTTATTTTGAAATAATTTTATTTTAAAAAGTGAGTAACAATTACTGAATTCCATATGTAAAATAGTAAAACATCCTATTTTAATTGTCAATTCTTAGCACTATGAGCCTCAGATTTATACTGTCAGCTTTTTAAAAAAATTGTTGTGACATAAGGTACATAAAACCAAAATATATAAAAATTAATTTTAGGGTTAAATATAATGAAGCAGTTTTTAATCTACAAAGATTAAGAAGTAGAAAATTATTTGTCACTACTTTAAATTTTGGCTTCATCTTGTTTTCCGAACATGTCTTGATTTATTTTTCATCTATTTTCTTTTAATATATATTTGTGACTCATTTTATTAATTTTCAGAATAAACTACATTGGAATTAAATTATATTTACTAATCAAATTCATAAAATATGTTTGTGAAATTGATTTTTTCCATCCAGTTATATTTATTTGATCTTCTTTCAGTGGTTCTCAGTAAAAGATTCTGTAGTTTTTGGTTGAATTAATTCACATGTATTTTAGTAGTATTGTCTGACAAATTTTTACTTGTACAGGGGTACGTTAGAAATATTGCAGGTTCAATTCCAGACTACCATGATAAAATGAATATCTCAATGAAGTAAGTTGCATGGATTTTTTGGTTTCCTAAGTGCATATAAAAGCATGTTCATACAGAAAAGAAAGAAAGTGAAGTTGGTCAGTCGTGTCTGACTCTTTGCAACCCCGTGAACTGTAGCCTACCAGGCTCCTCCGTCCATGGGATTTTCAAGGCAAAAGTACTGCAGTGGGTTGCCATTTCCTTCTTCAGGGGATCTTCCCCACTGGGGATGGAATCTGGGTCTCCTGCATTGCAGGCAGACACTTTACCATCGGAGCCACCAGGGAAGCCCACTACATTGCAATAGTATTACAGCTAAAAATGTACATGTCTTAGTTAAAAAATACTTTATTGTTAATAAGTGCTAGCCCTTGCTTGAGCCTTTAGTGAGTCACAATCTTATTTTTCTGGTGGAAAGTCTTGCTTCCTTGTTGATGGCTGCTGACTGATCAGGGTGGTGGTTGAAGGCTGAAGTGGTTATAGCAATTTCTTAAAATAAGACAATAACGCCTCTTGCTTTTAGAATGATTTCTCTTTAGCAGTTCAGTTCAGTTCAGTCACTCAGTCGTGTCCGACGCTTTGCGACCCCATGAATTGCAGCCCGCCAGGTCTCCCTGTCCATCACCAACTCCCGGAGTTCACTCAGAGTCACGTCCATTGAGTCCGTGATGCCATCCAGCCATCTCATCCTTGGTCGTCCCCTTCTCCTCCTGCCCCCAATCCCTCCCAGCATCAGGGTCTTTTCCAATGAGTCAACTCTTCGCATGAGGTGGCCAAAGTACTGGAGCTTCAGTTTTAGCATCATCTTTAGCAGTTAGTGCTCTTTAATAGTATTTTACTGACAGAAGAACTTCTTTCCAAATTGGAGTCAGTTTCCTCAAACTCTACCACTGGCTTATTTACTAATAATAAGTTTATGCAATATTTTAAATTCTTTATTGTCATCCAAGCAGCCTTCATAGCAACTCCACCAGGAGTAGATTCCATCTCAAGAAACCACTTTCTTTGCTCATCCACCAGAAGAAACTCATCTGTTCTTTTCTTTCTTTCTTTTTTTTTTTTTATGAGATTGCAGCAATTCAGTTACATCTTTAGGCTCCATGTCTAATTCTAGTTGTGATAGTTTATCACATCTTCAATTAATTCCTCCACTGAATCTTGAATCCCTCAAAGTCATCCATGAGAGTTAGAATCAACTTTTCTCAAACTCTAGCTAATGGTGATAGCTTGACCTCTTCCCATAAACCACAAACATTATTTTTTTCTTAAACATTCTTAATGGCATCTAGGATGGGGAATCCTTTCCAGAAGGCTTTCAGGTGACTTTGCCCAAATCTAAATAATCACTTTCTATGGCAGCTACAGCCTTATAAAAAAATTTTTTTTTAAATAATAAGTCCTGAAAGTCAAAATGACTTCTTGATCCATGGGCTGCTGAATGGATGTGTGATAACATGTAAGAAAACAACATTAAACTCCTTTTACATATCCATCAAGAGCTCTTGGGTGACCAGTGAGCAGTGATTGACAACTCTTTTGAAAAATATACACACACACATATATATATATTTTTTCCCCCTGAATAGTGTATCTCAATAGTACACTTAAAATGTTCAGTAAACCATGTTGTAAACAGATGTTCTGTCATTCAGGCTTTGTCGTTCCATTTATAAAGCACAGGCAGAGTACACTGAACATAATTCTCAAGGGCCCTAGGATTTTCAGATGGTGATTGAAAAGTCATCAGCTCCATTAGTCCCTGACGAGAGAGTTTCCCTGTCCTCTAAAGCTTTGACGACAGGCATTGACTTCTCTTCTCTAGCTATGATAGTTCTCGATGGAATCTTCTTCTAGTATACAATTCTTACACCACCTACATTCTAAATCTACTGTTTAGTGTAGCCACCTCCATGAATTAGCTAGATTTTCTGGAAAACTTGCTGCAGCTTCTTCATCAGCATTTATTGCTACATATTGCACTTTCATGTTATAGAGATGGCTCCGTAACTTTAAACTCATGATCCAACCTCTGCTGGCTTCAAACTTTTTTCTTTTTTTTGAATCTTCTAGTTTCTTTACCTCTGCTAGCCTTCATAGAATTACAGAGACTTAGGTCTTGCTCTGCATTAGATTTAAGCTGAAGGGGATGTTGTGACTGCTTTGATCTTCTATCCAGTTCACTCAGATTTTTCCATATCAGAAATAAACCTGCTTCACTTTCTTAATTATTTGTGTTTCTTGGAAGATCACTTTTAATTTCCTTCAGTAACTTTACCTTTGCATAACTGCTTGACTATTTTGTACAAAAGGCATAGCTTTTGACATGTTTCAGCTGATGCCTTCTGCATTAAGATTAATTATTTCTAGCTTTTGATTTAAAGTTAGAGACATGTGACTCTTTTTTTTTTTTAATTTGGATACTTAAAGCTTACTGTAGGGTTATTAACTGACCAAATTTCAATATCGTTGTGTCTTTAGAAATAGGTCTGAAGAGAGGGTCAGAGACAGGGGAACAGCTGATTGATAGAACAGTTATAACACACAGAATTTTTATTTTTTTATTGAGCTTAAAGTGAAAGTGAATTCGCTCAGTCTTGTCCAACTCTTTGCGACCCCATGCACTGTAGCCCACCAGGCTCCTCTGTCCATGAGATTCTTTAGGTAAAAATACTTTTATTTTTATTTTTTTATTGAATCTTAGTCAAATAATTTCATTCTTTTTATGGCTGAGTAAAGCCCTCTCTATATATATCTCACAATTTCTTTATCTATTCATCTGTTGGACACTTAGGTTATTTCTATAACTTGTATATTATAAATAATGCTGCTACAAACATTGGGTTTCATTTCAATTTTTGAATTAGTCTTTTCACTTTCTTCATGTATATAACAGGAATGTAAATGTTGAATCATATGGTTGCTATATTTTTAATTTTTTGAGAAGCCTACATACTGTTTTTCATAGTGGCTGTACCAATTCACATTCCCACCAACAGTGTATCAGGGTTCTCTTTTCTCTACATTCTCACCAACATTTGTCACTTTTATGATATATTATTTGATGATCTTCATTCTACCCGGTATGAAGTGATATCTTGTTACAGCTTTGATTTGCATTTCTCTAATGATCAGCATAGTCACAGAAACTATAATCATAATTATGAAACCATAATCACAGAAAGCTAGCCAATATAATCCCATGGACCACAGCCTGTCTAACTTGATGAAACTAAGCCATGCCATGTGGGGCCATACAAGACTGATGGGTCATGATGGAGAGGTCTGACAGAATGTGGTCCACTGGAGAAGGGAATGGAAAACCACTTCAGTATTCTTGCCTTGAGAACCCCATGAACAGTATGAAAAGGCAAAATGATAGGATACTGAAAGAGGAATTCCCCAGGTTGGTAGGTGCCCAATATGCTACTGGAGATCAGCAGAGAAATAACACCAGAAAGAATGAAGGGATGGAGCTAAAGCAAAACCAATACACAGTTGTGGATGTAACTAGTGATAGAAGCAAGGTCCTATGCTGTAAAGAGCAATATTGCATAGGAACCAGGAATGTTAGGTCCATGAATCAAGGCAATTGGAAGTGATCAAACAGGGGATGGCAAGAGTGAATGTCAATATTCTAGGGATGACCGAACTAAGATGGACTGGAATGGGTGAATTTAACTCAGATGACCATTATATCTACTACTGTGGGCAAGAATTCCTTAGAAGAAATGGAGTAGCCATCATGGTCAACAAAAGACTCTGAAATGCAGTACTTGGATGCAATCTCAAAAATGACAGAATGATCTCTGTTCATCTCCAAGGCAAACCATTCAATATCACCGTAATCCAAGCCTATGCCTCAACCAGTAAGGCTGAAGAAGCTGAAGTTGAATGGTTCTATGAAGACCTACAAGGCCTTTTAGAACTAACACCAAAAAATATGTCTTTTTCATTATAGGGGACTGGAATGCAAAAGAAGGAAGTCAAGAAACACCTGGAGTAACAGGCAAATTTGGCTTTGCAGTATGGAATGAAGCAAGGCAAAGGTTAATAGAGTTTTGTCAAGGGAACACACTGGTCATAGAAAACACCCTCTTCCAACAAAACAATAGAAGATTCTACACATGGACATCACCAGATGGTCAAAACCGAAATCAGATTGATTATATTCTTTGCCACCAAAGATGGAGAAACTCTATACAGTCGGCAAAATCAAGACCAGGAGCTGACTGTGGTTCAGATCATGAACTTATTGCCAAATTCAGACTTAATTGGACAAAGTGGGGAAAAACACTAGACCATTCAGATATGACCTTTATGAATATACAGGGGAAGTGAGAAATAGATTTAAAGGACTAGATTTGAGAGACAGAGTGCCTGATGAACTATGGACAGAGGTTCATGGCATTGCATAGGAGACAAGGATCAAGACCATCCCCATGGAAAAGAAATGCAAAAAATCAAAATGGCTATCTGAGGAGGCCCTATAAATACCTGTGAAAAGCAAAGGAAAAAAAAGAAATATATTCTCATTTGAATGCAGAATTCCAAGGAATAGCAAGGAGAGATAAGAAAGCCTTCCTCAGCAATCAATGCAAAGAAATAGAGGAAACAACAGACTGGGAAAGACTAGAGATCTATTCAAGAAAATTAGAGATACCAAGGGAACATTTCATGCAAAGATGAGCTCAATAAAGGGCAGAAGTACTATGGACCTAACAGAAGCAGAAGATATTAAGAAGAGGTGGCAAGAATACACAGAACTGTACAAAAAAGAGCTTCACGACCCAGAAAATCACAATGATGTGATCACTCACCTAGAGCCAGACATCCTGGAATGTGAAGTCAAGTGGGCCTTAGAAAACATCACGACGAACAAAGCTAGTGGAGGTGATGGGATTCCAGTTGGGCTATTTCAAATCCTGAAAGATGATGCTGTGAAAGTGCAACACTCAATATGCCAGCAAATTTGGAAAACTCAGCAGTGGCCACAAGACTGGAAAAGGTCAGTTTTCATTCCAAACCCAAAGAAAGGCAAAGCCAAAGAATGCTCAAACTACGACACAATTGTACTCATCTCACACACTAGTAAGATCAGTTAAGTTCAGTTCAATTGCTCAGTCATGTCCAACACTTTGCCACCCCATGAATCCTCCCTGTCCACACCAACTCCCGGAGGTCACTCAAACTCATGTGCATCGAGTCGGTGATGCTCTCATTCTCTGCCGTCCCATTCTCCTCCTCCCCCTAATCCCTCACAGCATCAGGGACTTTTTCAATGTATCAACTCTTCTCATGAGGTGGCCAAATATTGGAATTTAAGCTTTAGCATCAGTCCTTCCAATGAACACCCAGGATTGATCTCATTTATGATGGACTGGTTGGATCTCCTTGCAGTCCAAGGGACTCTCAAGAGTCTTCTCCAACACCACGAAAACATCAATTCTTCAGTGCTCAGCTTTCTTCACAGTCCAACTCTCACATCTATACATGACCACTGGAAAAACCAAAGCCTTGACTAGACAGACCTTTGTTCGCAAAGTAATATCTCTGCTTTTCAATATGCTATCTAGGTTGGTCATAACTTTTCTTCCAAGGGATAAGCGTCTTTTAATTTCATGGCTGAAATCACATCTGCAGTGATTTGGGAGCCACCCCTGCCCCCACCAAAATAAAGTCTGACACTGTTTCTACTCTGTTTCCCCATCTATTTCCTGTGAAGTGATGGAATCAGATGCCATGATCTTAGTTCCTGAATGTTGAGTTTTAAGCCAAAATTTCCACACCTCTCTTTCACTTTCATCAAGAGGCTTTTTATTTCTTCTTCACTTTCTGCCATAAGGGTGGTGTCATCTGCATATCTGAGGTTATTGATATTTCTCCTGGCAACCTTGATTCCAGCATGTGCCTCTTCAAGCCCAGTGTTTCTCATGATGTACTCTGCATGGAAGTTAAATAAGCAGGGTGACAATATACAGCCTTTGTGTATTCCTTTTCCTATCTGGAACCAGTCTGTTGATTCATGTCCAGTTCTAACTGCTGCTTCCTGACCTGCATACAGGTTTCTCAAGAGGCAGGTCAGGTGCTCTGCTATTCCCATCTCTTTCAGAATTTTCTACAATTTATTGTGATCCACACACTCAAAGGCTTTGGCATAGAAAGCAGAAATAGATGTTTTTCTGGAACTCTATTGCTTTTTCGACGATCCAGCAGATGTTGGCAATTTTATCTCTGGTTCCTCTGCCTTTTCTAAAACCAGCTTGAACATCTGGAAGTTCATGGTTCACATACTGCTGAAGCCTGGCTTGGAGAATTTTGAACATTACTTTTACTAGCATGTGAGATGAGTGCAATTGTGCAGTAGTTTGAGAATTCTTTGGCATTGCCTTTCTTTGGGATTGGAATGAAAACTGACCTTTTCCAGTCTTGTGGCCACTGCTGAGTTTTCCAAATTTGCTGGCATTTTGAGCGGCATCATCTTTCAGGATTTGAAATAGCTCAACTGGAATTTCATCACCTACACTTGCTTTGTTCGTAATGATGCTTTCTCAGGCCCACTTGACTTCACATTCCAGGATGTCTGGCTCTAGGTTAGTGATCATACTATTGTGATTATCTCGGTCGTGAAGCTCTTTTTTTTTTTTTTTTCTTTGACAGTTCTTCTGTGTATTCTTGCCACTGCTTCTAATTATCTTCTGCTTCTGTTAGGTCCATACAATTTCTGTTCTTTATTGAGCCCATTTTGCATGAAATGTTCCCTTGGTATCTCTCATTTTCTTGAAGAGATCTCTAGTCTATTTCTATTCTGTTGTTTTCCTCTATTTCTTTGCACTGATCACAGAAGAAGACTTTCTTATCTCTCCTTACTATTCTTTGGAACTCTGCATTCAGATGTTCATATCTTTACTTTTCTCCTTTACTTTTCACTTCTCTTCTTTTTATAGCTATTTGTAAGGCCTCCTCAGATGGCCATTTTGCTTTTTTGCATTTCTTTTCCATGGGGATGGTCTTGATCCCTGTGTCCTGTATAATGTCACGAACCTCCGTCCATAGTTCATCAGGCACTCTATCTATGAGATCTAGTCCCTTAAGTATATTTCTCACTTCTACTGTATAATCATAAGGGATTTGATTTAGGTCATACCTGAATGGTCTAGTGGTTTCCCCCACTTTTTAAAATTTAAGTCTGAATTTAGTAATAAAGAGTTCATGATCTGAGCCATAGTCAGTTCCCGGTCTTGTTTTTGCTGACTGTATAAAGCTTCTCCATCTTTGGTGGCAAAGAATATAATCAATCTGATTTCGGTTTTGACCATCTGGTGATGTCCATGTGTAGAGTCTTCTCTTGTGTTGTTGGAAGAGGGTGTTTACTATGACCAGTGCTTTCTCTTGGGAAAACTCTATTAGCCTTTGCCCTGCTTCATTCCATACTGCAAGGCCAAATTTGCCTGTTATTCCAGATGTTTCTTGACTTCCTTCTTTTGCACTCCAGTCCCCTATAATGAAAAGGACATCTCTTTTGTGTGTTACTTCTAAAAGGTCTTGTAGGTCTTTATAGAACCATTCAACTTCAGCTTCTTCAGCATTACTGGTTGGGGCATAGGCCTGGATTACCGTGATATTGAATGGTTTGCCTTGGAAATGAACAGAGATCATTCTGTCGTTTTTGAGATTGATCCAAGTACTGCATTTCGGAGTCTTTTGTTGACCATGATGGCTATTCCATTTCTTCTAAGGGAAGAATGGTTTAGAAGATGGAGAAGATGGCTTGTCCATTTCTACTACTTCTTGCCCACAGTAGTAGATATAATGGTCATCTGAGTTAAATTCACCCATTCTAGTCCATTTTAGTTCACTGATTCCTAGAATGTCGACGTTCACTCTTGCTATCTTTCATTTGACCACAATAATTTGCCTGATTCATGGACCTAGCATTCCTGGTTCCTATGCAATATTGCTCTTTACAGCATCGGACCATGCTTTTATCACCAGTCATATCCACATTTGGGTATTGCTGTTGCTTTAGCTCCATCCCTTCATTCCTTCTGGAGTGATTTCTCCACTGATCTCCAGTAACATATTGGGCACCTACTGACCTGGGGAGTTCCCCTTTCAGTATCCGATCATTTTGCCTTTTAATACTGTTCATGGAGTTCTCAAGGCAAGAATACTGAAGTGGTTTGCCATTCCCTTCTCCAATGGACCAAATTCTGTCAGACCTCTCCACAATGACTCATCTGTCTTTGGTGGCCCTACATGGCATGGATTAGTTTCATTGAATTAGACAAGAATGTGGTCCGTGTGATCAGATTGACTAGTTTTCTGTGATCACAAAGTAGTACTCAAAATTCTCCAAGCCAGGCTTCAGCAATATGTGAACCTTGAAATTCCAGATGTTCAAGCTGGTTTTAGAAAGGGCAGAGGAACCAGAGATCAAATTGCCAGTATCCTCTGGATCATCAAAAAATCAAGAGAGTTCCAGAAAAACATCTATTTCTGCTTGATTGACTATGCCAAAGCCTTTGACTGTGTGGATCACAATAAACTGTGGAAAATTCTGAAAGAGACGGGAATACCAGACCACCTGACCCGCCTCTTGAGAAACTTATATGCCCATCAGGAAGTAAGAGTTAGAACTGGACATGGAACAACAGACTGGTTTCAGATAGGAAAAGGAGTACATCAAGGCTGTATATTTCACCCTGCTTATTTAACTTATATGCAGAGTACATTGTGAGAAATGTTGGGCTGGAATTAGCACAAGCTGGAATCAAGATTGCCAGGAGAAATATCAATAACCTCAGATATGCAGATGACACCACTCTTATGGCAGAAAGTGAAGAGAAACTAAAAAGCCTCTTGATGAAAGTGAAAGAGGAGAGTGAAAAAGCTGGCTTAAAACTCAACATTCAGAAAACTAAGATCATGGCATCTGGTCCCATCACTTCATGGCAAATAGATGGGGAAACAGGGGAAACAGTGTCAGACTTTATTTTTCTGGGCTCCAAAATCACTGCAGATGGTGATTGCATCCACAAAATTAAAAGACACTTACTCCTTGAAAGGAAAGTTATGACCAACCTAGATAGCATATTAAAGAGCACAGACATTATTACTCTGCCAACAAAGGTCCATCTCTTCAAGGCTTTGGTTTTTCCAGTGGTCATGTATGGGTGTGAGAGTTGGACTGTGAAGAAAGCTGAGCACCGAAGAATTGATGCTTTCGAACTGTGGTGCTGGAGAAGACTCTTGAGAGTCCCTTGGACTGCAAGGAGTTTCAACTAGTCCATTCTAAAGGAGATCAATCCTGGGTGTTCATTGGAAGGACTGATGCAGAAGCTGAAACTCCAATACCTTGGTCCACCTCATGCGAAGCATTGACTCATTGGAATAGACCCTGGTGCTGGGAGGGATTGGGGGCAGGAGGAGAATGGGACAACAGAGGATGAGATGGCTGGAGGGCATCACCGACACGATGCACATGAGTTTGAATAGACTCTGGGAGTTGGTGATGGACAGGGAGGCCTGGTGTGCTGTGATTCATTGGGTCGCAAAGACACGACTGAGCAACCGAACAGAATTGAACTGAATGATCAGCCACATTGAGCATTTCTTCATGTGTCTCTTGGTAATCTCTGTCTTCTTTGGAGAAATGTCTATTTGGGTATTCTGCCTTTTTTAAAATAATAGTTTCATTAAAAATTTTTTTAATCATATCATTGCCAATATTTTCTCCCATTCAATACATTTTCTTTCATTTTGATGATGGTTTCCTCCACTGTGAAAAAGCTTTTAAGTTTAATTATGTCTCATTTATTTAGTTTTGCTTTTGTTTCTTTTTTATAAAGAGACATAATTAAAAAAAAAACAATGCTACAATTTATGTCAAAGAGTGTTTTGCCTATGTGTTCTAGGAGTTTTATGGTTTCAAGTCATTATATCCTTTTTTTTTTTTTTTAATGATATGAAGAAATGTCCTAATCCTGTTCTTTTACATGTTGGTGTCCCAGGATCACTTACTGAAGATACTTTTTTTTTTCCTCCATTGTATATTTTTGGTTCCTTTGTTGTAGATTAACTGACTCTACGTGTGTGTTTATTTTTTGACTCTCTATTCGGTTGATCCATGTGTCTGTTTTTGTGTCAATGACTTGCTGTTTTCATCACTATAGATTTGCTGTATAGTCTGAAGCCAGGGCATGTGGAACCTCTAGTTCTTTTCCTCTTTTCTAAAAATTTTTTTTGTTAATTTGATGTCTTTTATAGTTCCATATATATTTTAGGACTGTTTGTTTTAGTTCTGTGAACAATGTCATGATTATTTTGATAGGGATTGCATTAAATGCCTTTGGGCAGTATGACCATTTTAGCAGTATTAATTTTTTCTATCCAAAAATATTGGATGTCTTTTCCTGTCTTTGTATCATTTTAAAATGTCTTCATCAATGTTTTGTAGTTTTCAGAGTATGAATGAATCTTTCACCTCCTTAAATTTATTTCTAGCTATTTTATCATTTTGATGCAATTTTAAATAAAATATCTTTCAAGTTCTTTATCTGATAGTTCATTATTCATGTATAGAAAAACAACAGCAAATTTCTAAATATTAACCTTGTATCCTGCAATTTTACAGAATTCATTTATAACACACATGACAATTATTAGTTAAGTTTGCCTAAATCAAATCATTTATAATTATACAGTGGAAGTGAGAAATAGATTTAAGGGTCTAGATCTGATAGATAGAGTGCCTGATGAACTATGGAATGAGGTTTGTGACATTGCACAGGAGACAGGGATCAAGACCATCCCCATGGCAAAGAAATGCAAAAAAGCAAAATGGCTGTCTGAAGAGGCCTCACAAATAGCTGTGAAAAGAAGAGAGGCGAAAAGCAAAGGAGAAAAGGAAAGATATAAGCATCTGAATGCAGAGTTCCAAAGAATAGCAAGAAGAGATAAGAAAGCCTTCTTCAGTGATCAATGCAAAGAAATAGAGGAAAAGAACAGAAGGGGAAAGACTAGAGATCTCTTCAAGAAAATTAGAGATACCAAGNTACACTCGTGGCTGATTCATGTCAATGTATAGCAAAACGAATACAGTATTGTAAAGCAAAACAAACTAAAAAATAAAAATTAATTAAAAAAAAAAAGAGTAACAGCCCATTGTGCTACAACAATTCAACACTCATCTACTGTATTACTTTGTGATGAAGGATTATCCTTCAATTCCCCAATTATTGACTACTTACTATATGCAAAGTGGTGTGTTAGGACTTAAACTTATATACAGTTGACTTAACAGAGATTTGAGCTGCACAGGTCCACTTGTACATGAATTTTTAAAACAGTAAATACTGTAGTACTACATTGTCTGCAGTTTATTGAGTCTTGTGTATAGAGGATGTACAACTGTATGTAGGAGGAACCTGATATCTGGAGGAACTGCATATATGGAGTGCCCGACTACAAATTATGTAGGATTTTCTGTTGCACAGAGGGCTGGCATCAGCAAACCCCTTGTTGTTCTAGGATCAGCTGAACATTGTGTAGGTGCTTTAATGGTGTTATGTAGAAGCTGAATGACAGAATCAGGGACTAAGAGATTAGTTTTAATGAGAGTATTGGGTAGGCCCTTGAAATTGAGGGTGGTTTACAAGCTTAATTTTATGTGATTGTCATTAGTTGTATGTTTTCACACTTTCTCTGAATATAAGAAACTAAGCTATAAATGTTATTAATCTTAAAAATATTTTAATATATTTACATGTATTTTTTGTTTCATTATTCATAAAATGTAGAATAAGAAAAAAGCTCTCCATACTGAAATATACAGATATTTAAAAAGATGCAGTCTTGGGACTTCCCTGGTGGTCCAATGGTTAAGACTTCACCTTCCAGTGCAGGGGGTGTGGGTTCGATCCCTAGTCAGGCAACTAAGATCCCACATGCCTTGTGGCTAGAAAACAAAACATAAAGTAGAATTAATATTGTAACAGATTCAGTAAAGACTTTTAAAACAATCCACATTAAAAAATCTTAAAAAATACAATCTTGTATGAATAATTTGCTTCATCTAGGTCTTACTTTTTTTTTAGTTTACTGCAAGATGTCTAATGGGTTTTGTTGATGTTACAAATAAATTCTTTCCCTCTAACATTGCATTCATAACTTGTTTTAGTAAATCCGATTTTGTATTTGTTTATGTCTTTTATCATTATTTTTTATTATTGTCTTTTATTAGTCTTTTTCTAGGTTCTTAAATAGTATACTTATATGATTTTCTTTCTGTATATTTTTACTTTCAATAGAGTTAAATAATTATTTTTCAGTCTGGGATATAAAGAGTTCTTTCAACATAGTGATAGTTCTATTTTTACCTTTGTTTCTTATTAGCAAAACTTATGTTTTTCTCTTTGACATGCTATTAATATCTGTCCATAGCAGGCTTTTACAGAAACAGTTAAAACTTTAATAAACACAGTGGGCTATTCTCTGAGACTTGAGGATAGTAAAGAAGATGAATGAACTCTTCCTCCTCTCTGCTGGAATAAGAGATTTTTTTTCATTTTAAACCTTCCTTACATATTGCAGATTGTTCATAGAAGTTGAAAATTTATAGCCAAATGAACTTGAGCATTTCTTAAGTGTAAGAGTTTAATTCTTTCAAAATGGGAGCATTGGCCTGAATAATCTAAAAATGCAAATAACAAAAATCACTGGATATGGAAATCTTGTTTCTGTGGATTATTTTGACACAACAAAGTTAAAAATGTGTATTTTCTGAGTATACATTATCATCTTGTGTGGCTGAGAAATGGCAATATGAGATTTTATATATTTCAAAGCGAGGACACTAAATGAATAATTGCAATTATATGGTGATATTTAGCATAGGGTATAGTCATGAAGTTATACTTGGACCTAAAATTCTCTTAAATCACATTTTTATATACATTTAGGAAAATGAGAGAGCCTTTTCAAATAATATAGAGCTGCTCGTTTCATCTGCCTGGTTAAAAAAACAGTGTACAGTTTCTGTACTGTTTTTAGCTAGTTTCTCTTCTCTTTATACTAAATATTAAAAAAGAGAACTGACTGGGTTGGGTCTTAGCTGCAGCATTTGGGGTTTTCGATCTTTATTGTGGCCTGTGGGATCTAGTTCCCTGACCAGGGATTGAACCCTGGCCTCTGCATTGGGAGCATGGAGTCCTAACTACTGGACCACCAGGAAAGTCCTATACTAATTTTTTGATATCCTTTGTTTACCTTGTAGAGGTGTTCCTTTACATCAAATGCTCAGTAGCCCTGTTTTCTTTTTCTACTTCATCTTTCAAGCTCTTTTCATCCTTTTTGTCCTCATAAAAGGAATTTTAAAGATAAGAAAAACTTTAAGGACAAGAAGAGTTTATGAAAACTGTTTGGCCCTGATATTGTCAGGTATTTTAGAATGACCTTTGATTGTGGATTATTAGAAGATGGAGTTTACTCCTCTTTTCTCTTAGATTCCTTTTGTGAGAATGTCTGTGGGCTGTCTCATGAAACTGCTAGAGATATTAGTCAGTGAATTTCTAAGAGCTGGGAACTTTTCCATGCATGACTGACTTTGGCACTTTCCTCATGATCTCCTTTCTCACTTTTTATGGCACAGAGTTTACCAACTAAAATTTTTCTCTGGTTTTTTGCATTTGTTTAATGGTTTTTAGGCCCTTAAACATAATGTAGACTATTTCTACCTCTGATTTGTAAGTTTTTGACCAAGAAGTGTGTCACATGAATGCTTTCTTTTCATTAGTAACTTCGCTATATATCTCTTATGGAATTAAAAAAAAAAAGAAAAACTATTCAATGATTTTCAGTTCAGTTCAGTTGCTCAGTTATGTTCGACTCTTTGTGACCCCATGGACCACAGCACGCCAGGCCTCCCTTTCCACTACCAACTCCTGGAGTTTACCCAAACTCATGTCCATCGAGGCAGTGATGCCATCCAACCATCTCATCCTCTGTTGTCCCCTTCTCCTCCTGCCTTTAATTTTTCCCAGCATCAGGGTCTTTTCTAAGGAGTCAGCTCTTTGCATCAAGTGGCCAAATATTGGAGTTTCAGCTTCAACATCAGTCCTTCCAATGAACACTCAGGACTGATCTCCTTCAGGATGGACTGGTCGGACCTCCTTGCAGGCCAAGGAAGTCTCAAGAGTCTTCTCCAACACCACAGTTCAAAAGCATCAATTCTTTGGCGCTCAGCTTTGTTTATAGTCTGACTCTCACATCCATACATGACTACTGGAAAAACCATAGCCCTGACTAGATGGACCTTTGTTGGCAAAGTAATGTCTCTGCTTTTTTAATGTGCTATCTAGGTTGGTCATAACTTTCCTTCCAAGGAGTAAGCGTCTTTTAATTTCATGGCTGCAGTCACCATCTGCAGTGATTTTGGAGCCCAGAAAAATAAAGTCAACCACTGTTTCCTCATCTATTTCCCATGAAGTGATGGGACCAGATAATTCAAGAGTCTTCTCCAACACCACAGTTCAAAAGCATCAATTCTTTGGCGCTCAGCTTTGTTTATAGTCTGACTCTCACATCCATACATGACTACTGGAAAAACCATAGCCCTGACTAGATGGACCTTTGTTGGCAAAGTAATGTCTCTGCTTTTTTAATGTGCTATCTAGGTTGGTCATAACTTTCCTTCCAAGGAGTAAGCGTCTTTTAATTTCATGGCTGCAGTCACCATCTGCAGTGATTTTGGAGCCCAGAAAAATAAAGTCAACCACTGTTTCCTCATCTATTTCCCATGAAGTGATGGGACCAGATAATAATACTTAACCTATTGGGGGCAAGATAGAAACCGTCAAAGTGTTTCCCTTTAGTTTTGCTTGATGTAATGTTTAGCTTCCTCATCATGTTTTACTTTAGGTTTTATGTTGCAAGGCTCTGGCACAATTTGTTTTTTAAAAGTAAGATAAGGTGTTATAATTTAAAGACAAAAATGGCTCTAACCCTAGACCTACAAATGTTGAGGAATTCCTATTAGCTTCAAATGACAGGCATAGGAGGAAAATGAAGAGGTGAATTTAAATTGAGGGTACTACTCATATACTAAAACATATAAAACATTTATTTAGTATGCTACAGAAAATTAGAGGTTAACTAAGAAACTCTCAGCATGTATTTAGCTTTTTCTGATACTTACAGATTTTTTCAAAACCAAAATCAAGCTAAATACCAATTTACATACATACTTTTTCATATCTGAAAACTACTTAGCGATGGTGGCGAAGTTAATTATATATTAGAAATGCCTAGAGCAGGTGTAAAAAAGTACCAGCATAAATACTCTCTGTAAATAGTCATAAACATATTAAAATCTAAACATTTTATTTAGAAAGAAATGCCTTTTCTTCAAAGGTCCATTTTTATGCATCGTAAGACCTGAATGTAAGTGTTAGCTTTTTTCTTAATCACATATAATTTTATCTATACCTTTTATACTGCTTTTTCTTTCAAATTTTAATAAATAAAATTTACTAATTTTACAGTAACCATGGTCTATGCTTTTAAGCTTTAAAGCAACTATATAAACATTTAATTGTATATTTAGCATATAATTTATGTTTTGTATAAATTGTATGTATAACAGTCTATTAAGCAGTTTTAACTTATTTTTGACTTCTTATTAAGCATTTCTGTAGAAGGCCACTATTATTGAAATTAATGTTCATAAACTAAATTCAGTAACTATTATTTGAAAGAATATTCTCCCTTCACCCACATCTTTAGGCTCGATTTCTATGGTACCTTTGACTTCTTCCTTTTCTTCAACGCTTGTGCCCCAAACAGACTCCATGTTGTGTCTGATATCTGTACCCTCCTTTGTATTCATTCCCCTTATTAGTTTAGGCCCTCATGATTCCTCTTCTCTCCTACTGCTGATGGATGTTACAGATTACCTAAAATGTTGTGTGGTCTTTGTTGTTTAGTTCCTAAGTTGTGTCTGACTCTTTTACGATTCCATGGACTGTAACCTGCCAGGCTCCTCTGTCCATACAATTTCCCAAGCAAGAAAACTGAGGTCTTGCCATTTCCTTCTCCAGGAGATTTTCCTGACCTAGGGGGTCAAGCTCATTTCTCCTACATTGGCAAGCAGATTCTTTACCACTGAGCCACCTGGGAAGCCCTAAAATGGAATGGATTGTTATTAAATATTTGTTGAGTTAGTGAACGATTACCCTCCTTATATGCAGTCTCTCCATTTGTAATCCACCTTTATACCTCCTTTATCGGAAGACAAAGACACATTTTCTTCCCTCAAAATTCAGTGATTTTATGACCATTTCCAAAATTTTTCATTGCTTCCAAAGTATCTGTGAAATAAAACTCCTTGACAAGACATTCAAGGCCTTTTATGCTCTGACCCTGAGTGATAGTTCTGGTTTTATATCCTACCATGGTTCTCATATTCTACCACATCTTTACTTCTCTTTTTCTCTGTGTCCACATTTAAGATTCTGACATTTTCCTAGTCAGCCAAGCTCCAAGCATTATATTAAAAACATATATAACTAATGTTTACTAGTTTATTTATATCAGGAATATTGCTAAGAAATTTCCCTAATGTTTTTCATCCACTCCTAAGCATTCTTTCAAGTATGTACTATTACATCCATTTTACAGAGGAGTACACCAAAGACATAGGGCCAAAGAGTCATGTAAGAGGTTAAGCCAGCAAGTGATGGGACCAGAACTCAAATGTGGACTCCCAGATTCTTGTGCTTCAAAACAAGCATGTACTTAGTTCTGTTGAATCCCAGGTATAAACAGTGGTCAACTCATGCATTTCAAAGTCATAATTGAACTGTCTGGTTGTATTCATCTTTACTTGAACTTAACCCGTTGTAATAATTCCTAAATAGTTCATCTTCTCTTTTTTTTTTTTACTTGATCATTTGTTCTTCTCTGTGATATTCACAATATTGTGTTTCTTTTCACCTCATCTCCAATCACTTCTTTATATTAATCCAACTCTTCACCTGTTTTTCTGATCTTTACTTTCCTGGACATTACTACACCTCTGAACTCCATTACGCATTTTTCAAATCTCAGCTGAGGGGAAATTTCAGCCTGAAAACTTGTACTTTCCATCCTGACTTCAGGCAGTGTTTATACCTTCATGGTGATAGCCGTCAGTGTTTTTATAAGTTATTGTTCTCTTGTCTTTCTAGGGAGAATGTGAACTTCTTAATGAGAAAAGTTTTGTCTTACCTTTTTAAAAATCATTTTATGTTACCTCTGTGTCCCTATTACATAGGTAGTAGTATTGTGCTTGGTATGCAGTTAGTCCATTGCTAAAATTAGTTACTAAGAAAATATAATGTTTGTGTGATACGTTTTACTCTTTTCATATAATCCAAGAGAAAGTGGAATTCAGACTTTCTGGCTAGATGGCTTTCACATTTCAACCAGCTGTTTCACTTTAGAGCCAGAGGTGAAAAGCAGGTTATGATTTTTGACATGTTAATTTTTCAGTTTTCTTTTATTTTTCAGTAATAGAGGCAAGAAGCAACATTGACTCAAAGTATATATATTGTTTTTCTCTAAATGAGGGTTAGTTTTAATAATTATAAATGATGTTTCAGTCTGTATTCATAACTTATTGAGTAATCATCCAATATTTTATATATAAAATTTTCATTAAGTACCAATAAAAGGAGTTATATGAAGTTTGAATAAGGAAGAAAATGGAATTTATATAACTCTTTTCAGTTTCTAGTTTTTCAGACAGTAGACTAGAATCTTGGTGTCTGACTTCCCTAAGCTTACATTTCAGTTCACTTACCTATTAATTTGGGGGTTATTTTAGTGAATGTATCATCCTACAAATGTTTTCAGCTGACATCAGAAATATTTATTTCCCTATACCATATGATTTGTATATTTAATGATTTTAAGAGTATATTTTGTTTGTTCTTCTATCTGTCAGCAGTTAACTCTTTCAAGTTCAAAGCTGTATCGTGATTATGAATCCCATTGTTGATAATAGAAGGCATTTGGATAATTCTTCACATGGGGTGACTTTTCTTTTAAAAATAGGGACTAATATTTTCTTGAGAAGTAAAATCATTTTTTATTTTATATATTGTTAACCACATCCCTTCACTCAAAAATATAAAAACAAACCCTTAGTAACATACAAGAAAAACAAGGAACTCTTCAAATATAGTTAGCATGTTATTTCTGACTTACAAGTAGAATTCATAAAAGTGTATTTTATTATCTGTTTTTAAGTATAGATATGGACTGATGCACGGGGATAATCCAGAGAGAGGGTGTGGGGCGGGAGGGTGGAGGTGGGGGTCGGGATTGGGAGTTCATGTACACTCATGGCTAATTCATGTCAATGTGTAACAAAACGAATACAGTATTGTAAAGCAAAACAAACTAAAAAATAAAAATTAATT